>JAPDEO010000090.1:0-103437 GCA_027569155.1 Aspergillus haitiensis | reverse complement strand
ACACCGTTGATGAATGAAGTTGAGTTCATCAAGTCCCTCACCATGGCCTTTTACACCAACAGATTCATCTTTTAGGCTTTCGCAAACACGACCGGGCATTTGGGGGCATTTAAAGCCCCCCCCACCCTCCACAAGGCCGTGGTGTTGGTTGGTTTGTAACCCTATTTCCCCCCCCCCCCCCCCCCCTTTTTTTTTTTCTTTTTCTTTTTTTTCTTTTCTGCCATCAAAGATTCCAAAACAAGTATATAAGTCTTACACCATCAATCACCTTAGGGCTGGATCAATTGAGAGGATTCTCCATCGACGAAGCTGCTCTCCTGCTTCCTCCACTGGCGGATGGAACGAACCTTCGCGGCAAAGCGACGTTGCCCAATCACTCGATCGTGACATTTGCACTGGTACTGTTGGCTCCGCCCTCTTTCTGTTACTTCATGAACACGGACAGGCATGCAGAGGGATGCTAATAGAGAACGCAAACAGGGAAACGTAACGCTCAACCTCATGAGCGGAGATCTCAGACTGGGCACGGCATTGATTCAAAATGTCGTGCTCCAGCCCGGCAACAACAGCGTCGAAATGACCGGGAAGCTGGACATCGCGACCGCCATTGCAAACATTTCCCCTCTCCTCAAGTCGCAGCAGCGTGCCCTCGAGAACGGCGAGATCGAGCTCTCGGCCTCGGGGAACCAAACCGTCTACAACGGGGAGCACATCCCCTATTTCGAGACGGTGCTGAACGGACTCACCATCTCGGCCCGCGTCCCCATCGTCAAGCTCCTCCTCGACACGGTCGAGCAATTCCTCGGCGACGGATCCGAGGGCATCATCGAGGCGCTCGCCAACTTCCTCGACAAGCTCGATATCGGGAAGCTCTTCCAGAATATCGACTTCGACGCCATCCTCGATAGCATCGGCAACATCGTGAACGGACTCGACCTGAACAAGCTCTTCGAGGGCCTCGACCTCACCGAGCTCCTCAACAGCATCGACTGGGAGAAGGTCAACAGCGCCATCGTCGGTCTCCTCCAGCAGCTGGACGTGGGCGGATTCCTCCAGAGCATGGACATCGGCGCCCTCATCTCCAGCATCAACTGGAGCAGTCTCATCACCAGCCTCACGGCCGTGCTCGCGAACGTCGACTGGACCTCCCTCGTCGAGACGCTGAGTCAAGTCCTCGATAAACTCGACATCGGAGCGATCATCAACGCCGTCGCACCCCTCCTCCAGCAGATCGATTTCGGGGCCATCTTGCAAAACCTCGACCTCGGGAAGATCATCGGGAGCCTCATCACGGCCGTCTCCACGGTCGACTGGGCGTCGGTCTTCAAGAATATCGACTTCGCCGGCATCATCAATGCCCTGGCGCCGATCTTGAAGAACCTCGATCTGGCCGAGATCCTCAAGAACATCGATCTGCCGTCCATCATCACGGCCGTTGGAGAGGCGCTGAAGAACATCGATCTCAGCAGTCTCCTCCAGAATATCGACATCAGCTCCATCATCAGCGGTCTGTCTAGTCTGCTCCAGAATTTCAATCTCAGTGACTTCGCCGGCATCCTCTCGGATCTGGATCTGGGCTCCATCCTGTCGAGCATCGTGAATGCGCTCAAGGGACTCGATCTCGGAAGCCTGTTCGACGGCATCACGATTGGCGGGGTGAATCTGGGCAACTTGCTCGAGGGTCTTGCGAATTCGTCCTCCAGTTCGAATAATAGTGGTGGGGGCAGTCTTGCGGATGCATTGTCGAATCTGGAGGATGTAGCCAATAGTATTGGGAATAGTACTGCCTCCTAACGTTGGTCTCTATACATAATGTCCTTTTTTTTGGTGTTCCTTTCTCTTCCTTTTCCTTTTTTTTTTTCTTCCCCCTTCGAATACATGATCATGAACCCCCTGCCTACGATGTAAATACCCCCGATGATATCCCCTATGGCTCAGAAATGCCGTATATATAGCTCCTCCCTACCTAATAATACCGGCTACCAGCGAAAGACTAGGTGCCTATCGAATGAGACCATTTTCACATGGAAGACATGCGAATCTCTAGCTCTACACTGCCGAGAGTAATATGTATGTATGTATAATAATGTATCATAATAATAATAATAATAATAAAAAAAGAACAAAAACACCCAACACATACATATATACACGTACAACGAACAGACAACCTACAACTTCACCTTCAACGCACCGGCCTTGATCTCCTTCTCGCTCTCCTCCCTCAAGACTCGCTTCAGGATCTTCCCACTAGCATTCTTCGGAATCGCCTCGACAAACTTCACCCCACCCGTCAACGCCTTATACTTGGCCAACCGCTCCCCCAGAAACGCCTTCACGGCATCCTCCGTCAGGGCCGCCCCCTCCGCCGTCCCCGGTCGACGCACCACATACGCCCGGGGCAGCTCACTGTCCGGCAGCACACCCCGCAAGCCAATCACGGCCGCATCAACGATGTGCGGATGGGACAGCAGCACGGCCTCCAGCTCCGGCGGCGCCACCTGGAAGCCGCGCACCTTGATCAGCTCCTTCTTCCGGTCCACGATGTACCATTTCTTCGTCGCCTCGTCGCAGTAGGCTATGTCGCCCGTGTGGAACCATCCATCGGAATCGAACGACTCGGCGTTGGCTTGCGCGTTCTTGAAGTATCCCGGTGTCACGGTTGGTCCGCGCACGCAGAGTTCCCCGCGAACGCCGTATGCGGAGATGTTATTTCCCTGGTCGTCGACGAGTCTGTTGATAGCCCACGTTGGTTGGTTAGCAAGTCTTTCAAGTTCCTTTTTTCCCACTTTCCTCTCGCTCTCTCTCTCTCTATCTCTCTCTTCCATCTTCCAGGAGAAGAGAAGGGAAGGGGGGGACTCACTTCGCCTCCACATTCGGAATCAACCTCCCGACAGAACCAGTCTTGTCATCCTCCGGATAAACAAACATCGTCGCAATACAGCACGTCTCCGTCATGCCCCACACCTGCGTAAACGGGGCACCGTCCCCGAGCATTTTCTGCAGCCGACCCTGAACGTCCTTATCGAGCGGGGCGGCGCCACAGGAGGCGGCCCTCACATGGCGGAGGAAGGGCTTCTGGTGTGCGAGGGGCGTCATGAGAATGGCGATTGCCATGGGCGGGACGACGGTCAGATCGGTGATTTTGTACTTGGCAAACGTTTCGAGGAACACGGTCAGATCGAAGCGCCGCATCATGTAGGTGGTATGGCCGGATTTGATGACGCCAAAGTGCGTCGACGGGGCGGCGGCGGCGTGGAAGATGGGGATTGCGATGAGTCGGCTTGCCTTTTTTTTTCTCACATTTTACATTAACATTTTCGTTGGCTTGTAGGGGGCTTGAGCAGTGGGAATGAGGAAATAGAAATAAAAAGAAAAGAAAACACACCTCGTACGGCCGCGGATGCACCTGAAAGACCAGCTCATTCTGCGCAATCAAATTCCGATGTGTAATCGTCACAGCCTTGGGTAACCCGGTCGTCCCACTACTGAATAACCGACAGGCCGCCGTCTCCTGGGATCGTTTCTCATCGTCCCCGAACCGAACCCAGTCCTCCTCTCCGACGGTGAAGAACTCCTTCCAGGACGTCTGGGTCGGCGAGAGCCGTTGGCCCTGGGTGTCGAAAATGCGAATCTGCTCGGCGGGGATCTTCACCTCGCGCGCGGCCGCTTCCACCGCGGCGACAATCTCGGGCTCTGCGAGGATGAAGCGCGTTTCGGAGGCGCGGAAATGATGCGCCAATTCCATGGGCGTGTAGGCGGGGTTGGTGCCGGTGTAGACGCCGCCGCAGCCGACGATGGCGAGCACGAGCATGCAGTAGTAGATCTAGATGATGTTGGTTGGTTTGGTTTGCATTGAGGAAGGCAGGGACAGGTGTATATGTAGGGAGATAGGTAGGTAGGTAGCTAGGAAGGTAGGTATGGCTGGACACATACATCATTGAAGGAGTGAATGGCAACACAGTCTCCTGGCTTCACTCCCCAGGCCCGCAGACCGGCGATCAACTGGCGGATGATCTTCTGGGCCTGGTTGTAGGAGATGGACCGGGATGGATGGGCGACATCGACGTAGATCTGGCGTGGTGTCAGTAGAGCGTAATTTTCCAATATACGCCCGCACACCCACACCCACGCGCAGATATACAGAGAAAGAGCTTATATCAGGGAAATACCGGTTTATTCGGATCGTAGGAAGGATCACTAAAGACGTACGACAAGACATCGGTCGGGGGGATGGGCACCCTTGATGCAGGTTCGAAGATCATCGTGGGGGTTGGGTTGGTTCTAGAACTAGCTCCAGATCGGCTGAAAATTAAGAAAAAAAGAAAAGAAAATAATAATGAACTCGTTTATTAGGTTTTGTATGTATGTATGTATGTACAAAGGGCCATCAGAGCCCTGAGAATGTGATGTGATGGTGATAAATAATAGGAGCATGCATTGTCGACTTGTTACCCCGCTTCGGGAGCTCGGAACTCGGTCGACACCGTTTGCTTTCCAGATGAGGAGAAGGGGGGGTTTTTTTTTATTAAAAAAAAAGGGGGGGAGGTGGGGGAGAAGGAGTGAGTTAGTTAGTTAGTTGATTATAAGCTGGTCCAAGTTTAACTAACTGGGGGAGCTCCGGCAAATAAAAGAGCAAAGCTAATGCAGGCAAAAGTGATATAATATAATCTCATCTGCATGGACAACAAGGCAGCCAGGCAACGCAAAGAAAAGAGGTGAGAGAAAAAGGAAAACACCTGCGACAACCCGATAAAACAAAAAGCAACGTCTAATCTAATCACGGTCTATTTGGTATTTGGAAGAATGACAAATGAGAAAAAGAATAAAAAAGTAAAAAAACTTTTCTTTTTCAAGACAACCGGACTTGAAAGCGGGGATGAGTGCGAATCCGCTCGCCATATTTCCAGAAAAAGATCGGACAGGCACACATTGCCAACGCAATAAAGGCCAGCAATGAGTTTCCCCAGCCCAACCCCAGGGCTTCATACATGGCTGGTCCGGCCAAGGGGAGAATGGCTCCCACCAGCGACCGGAGCGCCGTATTGGCGGCCGTGACCGACGCCGCATGCAGGAGATACGAATCCACCAGATACGTGTTGGCGGACATGAAGACCGTCATGAGTCCCACCGCGAAGATGCCCGTGCCGATGATGGGCATAATCCAGTGGAGGCCTTTCTCCGCCGACCAGCCATACCAGAAGAGGCCGATGGGGATGGCCCAGCATCCGAAGAGCATCGGGGGGAGACGAGACTCGGGACGGAAGATGCCGGCCGCAGAGTGCTTCAAGGCGATGCGATTCGCAAAGAAGCCGCTGATCAGCAATCCAATGATACTTCCGATGCCGAAGCCGAGATACGCGAGACCCGCGAGCGACGGGGAGAAGTTGTATTGGCTCTCGAAGATGCTGGTCAGGGTGGTGAACATCAGATAGAGGTAGCCGTAGGAGACGGCGGCGAAGAGCACAAAGAGAAAGACAATCGGCGATAAGAAGAGCAACTTGATCGGTCGGGCGAAGGCGTCCCGGAACACTTGCTTGGGCGTCCGTCCAGTATCATAGATCGAACGTAAATTGGAATTGCCCGTCTCTTTGCGCAGACGCGCGACTTTGCGTTGCAGCAGAACGGGCGCATATGATTCACGGTAGCAGAATACACACCCGATGGCGACCACACCTCCCTAAGATTGGTGAGTTCCCGCAGACACACACACACACACAGAGAGAGAGAGAGAGAGAAGAAGCTACGTACGGCAATGGCAATGACCCAAAACACCCACCGCCAGCCCTCTGCATCGGCCAGGAACCCTCCTGCAACCGGTCCCACCACCGGACCGAGAATAGGACCCAGCGCCCAGAGAGCCATAATGCCGGCGCGCTTCTCCTTCGGGACCATGTCGGACACGGTGCCGGAGCCGATCGTGAGGGGGCAGACGCCCGCGACCCCGGAGAGCAGTCGGAAGACGATCAGCTGGGGCAGGGTTTGCGCCACCGCACAGGCAATGGTAAAGATGATGAACAGCACATTGCAAGCGTGGTACATGGGAACGCGACCGTACAGTTCCGCCAGAGGAGCGATGATGAAGGGGCCAAAGGCATATCCTAGCACATACACGGAGACTACGAACGATGCCAACATGGAGTCGGCGCTCTGAAACTCGCGCATCACATCTGCGATCCCGGGCGCGAACATGGAGGAGGCCAGCGGCCTTGACTATACATTAGCTTCTTCTCCCTACTATTTTGTTTTTTTCTTTTCTTTTTCATTGACCTAGTTCGCGTGAGAAGGGAAGGGGACATACGTGATAAAGGTGTTCATGGCCATCAGGATCAGTTGCCGGAGCTTCTTGTATGTCGGCCAATTCATCGGGTTTTCGGTATCATCGGGGCCATCCCAGCCCACCTTATCATCGGGGAACTCTTTCTGCCCGGCATTCTCGACATCCTCCTGTGTGGTATCCGACATGGGGGGCTATTCGCTACCTAGGGACGCGGTAGATCGATATCCAGCGAGATCTGGCGTCCGGGAAGGGAACTGGAATGGGTTTGAACGGGACCGAAAAAGGCCGGAATAGTCGCAAGAGAGAGAACATGATGCTAATTTATTATTTATAAGGGGGGGGGTTTCCCCGAAAGAACAATCAGAGATCGTAATCGCGAACCCAGGCTTTTCCTTCTTTTTTTTTTTTTTTTTCATTTCCCTTGTATCGACTCGGATACAGCCGATTTTATGAATTAAATTATAGCCGATTCCTCCAATCACAGACCAGCAATGGGCGAGAGGCATAACGTGGGCTCGTTCTTATGCGCCGTTGAACCCACTTATGAACAGTCGCCTCTCAGTCCACTCCATTAGTGTTATTAACAAGCTGTTCTTTGCCGACGGTCTCAAGGAATCTGTCTCGGGCAAAACACTGGTAGAGAGGGGGGACCTCGTTGCCGGTCTAAATAGATAATGATGAATCAGGCAGCGAAAAGAACCTCCCCGCCATCAGAGGATCTGATTTATCTATCCTCATATCGCTTGACAAGGCATAAATTCGAGCATACCTTTTGCATAGTGTCTAACAACCTCGGCCCAGACAGAAATTTTCGGGTCTAACCATTGCTTGAATCACAGTGGAACCTCTCCCCCTTACTCGTCGGTTCTTATTTGACACGTTGTGTGGTCGAGATCCACAACGGCCACGCTTCAATCTCCTCTGAAGCCCCTTGAAATTTGTAAGCGAGCTTGTTTCCGGATCTTGATAAACAAATGATTTTCTATCTGCGAGGTGATTTAATATATAGTTACCACCGAAAGCGTAGGATTGGCTGGGATTCAGAATTATCCGTAGGGAGTGAGTGGTTGTACCTACCTACATTCCCCTCCTCTTTTAGTCAGTCCATTTATCCGGGGTACGCATCTCTACTTCGTTCCCTTTCGGACATTAAGACCAGCAAAACCATACTTGTGTACATCGTGCAGAGTCCGTTATCGACAACAGGAGGAGATCTGACTTCGGCTGGGGGTCCTTCCATGTTCGACTCGGCCCGCACTTGTAACCACACCCGATCAACCACTTCCGATGTCCAGGATCTAGTATAGGGTTAAGAAGCGAGATGGAGTTGGGTTGCTGAGTTATTATTCAAAGCATAGCGATTATTATGATCGCTATGTACTTGGAACTTTTACACCGAGCCAACAAACCAAGACCCAGTACACACTGGGGCCAAGTCAGAGTTAACTGGAAACAAGCCTTGTTAGTTCCGTTCCCACAGCTGGGAACATAATTCCCATGTCCAAAGGATAGTCACTCCCCGAGCTCAGGATTGCCCCATCCACAGGATTAATTAACTAAGAGCTGGAAGAACAGGAAAGATGCTTAAAAAGTAGACACTGATAGATCCTGAACGCCGCACATGCTGCTATTTCCAACCCTAACCCTAATATCCAATGTCGTGCAATCAGCACCATATCATTATATCATTATATCATCAGCTTTAACTTTTAGATAACCTCTAGTAAAATAAAAGGAAAAGAAACTAAGATCGTAGAAAATATCGCAACCTCCCCTTGGGGTTCCCCTTGGTCATCAACTTCTTCGTCTGCTTCTTCGTCGTGTTACTCTTCTTCATCTTCCTCGCCCGCTCCTTCTCAGCCTTCCTTTTCCATTCCTTCTCCCCCTCCTCCGCCCGTTTCCTCCACGCGTCCACGCATTCGTATTCCTCCACTAACTCGTCGTAATCCAATTCCAGCGCCGTATTCTTGGCCAACGCCCTCGCTAGTCGGGCTTCACTCTCGGCAAACCGCACCCGCAGAGAACTGATGTAGTTGGCGCTCCGTGTGACGAGGAAGTCTAATTCTTGGATTCGCCGGTCGCGCACGTCGATGTCGTTGTGGGCGGACTCGATCAGGGCGCATTTGTTGTGGAGTTCGGCGGCAAGGTGCTCTATTCGGCAGGTTGATTCATCGTTGTCGTTCGTATAGTGAGAGTGAGAAGGAGAGGGGATTAGGTTGGAGGAGGGGCTTATATTCGTATAATTACGCTCCATCTTGTGCCTAAGATCATCGTCGTCGTCGTCGTTGTAGCGATGGTAGTGATAGCCGTCGTTTGTCGTCTGGGACTCGTAGATGACCGGCAGGAAAGAGGAGAGCGAGGATGCGCTGAGGTGTTGCTGACCACGTATATTGTTTTGGATATACCGGTTCAGTTGTCTGATCTCATGCTCTCGCTGTCGGAGCTGAAGTTGGAGGGTCTTCAGTTGGAGTTGCGTAGTGGTTTCTTTTTCAGATTCCGGCTCGTTCGGGGGGGTTTTCTCCCGGTTACTAGATTGAATGGGGTTGGGGTGCTCATTGAGCTTATTACTATTCCCATCGGTTGGGGCTAGACGAGACTGCTGCCCCCGGGAAGAGGAAGAGGAAGCAAGGCCGGAGTTGGTCTCTTCGAGATACTGGATCTTTGTTTTGAGAGCCCAGATTCGTTTGCGGTATTTGCGTCCCACCCGTTCTTCGGCTTGTTCGATGAGTCGGGGCACTGACTCGTCGCGCGTTTGGAGCATTCGGCGGAGACGTGCATTTTCGTTGAGGAGACTTTCAATTGAGGTGGTATGTGGATTGGGGCTTGGACTAGGATTGAGATTAGGGCTGTTCTTGTCGTGTGTCATGATTGCATTGCTCAATCGTGTGGTGTGGGGGTTTTATTGTGATTATCAGAGAGGTACCTATTCTTAGGGAGCTGGTGGGGTTGGGTTCGAGACAGCGTAATGACATTATTTGAACGCGATTGAGTCAACTATGATCAACCCTTGTTTCTTCACTCCCAGTAAGTTTACTCTCCGGCTCTTGTTTGTGAAAAAGTAGGGGCTCCTACACCGCTCTTCTTCTGAATGCAAGGGATGAGAACAGAATGTTGATGAGAGAAGATCAATAATCTCATTGGGTACAAGGGTCTTATTGGCATGCTAGGTGACAAGCAGTTTAAAGAGTTTAAACATGATCTCATTTATCTTTCTGGTACTCCTCGTTGATGATGCGTACTACGGCTTGAACGACGGGTGAAAAGTGCATATCCGTTCATGTCATATATAGAATAACTCGAACTTTTGCTTATCGTCACGTCATATCAGAAATGAGAGAAATTAAAATGAAAGGTACCGGCTAGACCCTAGAAAAAAAAAAAAAAAATAAATAAATAAAAAAAAAAAAAAAAAAAGGGAAAAGGCTAATCAAGTCCTCCGACTTGGACGAAAACTCCGCACCCTCTCTGGCTTGTGGATATCAGAAACAGGGAGAAGGCTCCTTTCCTGCTGATCGATATTAGTAGACACTGCCGGTACATTCGCCCTCTCCTCCAACGCCACTACGGCCCGCTGTGCCTGTCTCCTCCACTCACGCTCGCGATGCTCTGCTCCCGCGGCCCGTTGGTTCGTCTCATCAAGACATTGCACTAACCGCGCGTTCGCCGCAAGCACGCTGGAGAGACACTCCGCGCTCTGGATCAACTTGTTCTGGAGGTCACCGATGTGTCGGTCCCTTTGTTCGATGTCGCTATTTCGTTGTCGAAGCAGGGTATCGAGGACTTTGTTCCGATGGCCCAGCTCATCCTCCACTTTCCGAGTCCGATGCACCTGCAAACACAACGCAACAATGGTATTCTGGAGGTCTGTTTGGGTTGAGCCGGAGTTGTTTTCTAGGTCTTGTTCTTCTTCTTGGACTTGGTTTGTCCCCACCGTATCGGGAGTCGTAGGGTCATCGTAGACAGTGAGGTTCTTATGGCCCGTCACTCGTTGTCTTGAGGGGAGAAAGGAAGAGTACACATCAAGCACGGCCGAGTATATCAGTTGCCCCAGTTCTAGGAGGAGAAGAAGTAGTTCATTCTGGACATGGCACAGGGGGTTCATGTTTCCTGATCCCGTATTTATTTTCGCCGATACCTATTATCTCTACATAGAAGGCACGGAAAATGGTTGCGGAGGATGTAATGGGCTATTTAATGCAGTATTTGATGAGTGTTTGTGTGTCAGGTAGGTAAGTATTTACACCGCTAGTCATCGTGTTCATTCTGCAAGGGAAACTCGTGTGAACAACAGTACCAGCCGATCTTAATCGTGGGAGATGATTATACTAGAAGAGTACGTAGTATTGTATGCGATCAGGAGATCACAAGAAAACCGAGAGAAAAATATGACCAAGTTGAATATAAATTCTTTCTTCCAGTCTATGTCAAAATGGGGGTTTCCCCGGTTGATCGTTGTGCCTATATATAATTGCCTCGTGTGTCCGCAAGTTTGCATGTCTGGGATTAACTGATATCCAGTTGAAAGGTAATTACAATGCAGTACCGGACTTTTTGGAGTTACCAACTCTCTTGTTTTCTAAACCCTTAATTTTCTGTTACTTGTGAAGTACCAGGAAAGCATGGGCCAGATAACTCATTCCTTGATGTACAGTAGGCGGCGGACGAAGAAGCGTGGCTGTACCACCTCCTTAAGCCTCGACAGCGGCCGACCGTGAGTGCACTTTGACGCGAGATAAAAATTACCAGCATCAAGTGAGTGACAATAATGTCCATCACCATTTCCCGAGTGTTCTCCCGGAGCCTTCAATGGCGCGCGGCCTGTGTGCAGATTCGGTAGACATCACAGCACTAGATACACTAGTCTGTACCGGTGGCTTCAAAGAGGACCTCGATAGAAAAACTCCCAGGCATCTAGCTGTCTCATATTACTTTCAAGGGATATTATTGATGAGGACAGTCGCTAGCAAGTTGATCTTCCATCTGAATTCCAAATTAATTCAGGACGAGAGGGCGGTAAAAACCAGCAGAAAGCAGGCGACGAGGATGACAGGCCAACCAATGAGAGGTGACGAGGTTCGGCTTGACGTAATTCCATCCGATAATGTGCACGTGATAGATCTAGAGGGTTCGACGTTCCACCCCCAGCCACGCTTGGCAGCCGCTGATTGGCCAATATTCGACGGCGCGGTAGGATTAACTCCCGTTCCGCAGCTAAGCGTGGGGATCCCGAGATTTTACATGCCACCATCAAGCGTTACTCCTGTGGCCACGATGCTTTTTTTGTGATTGTTATCAATATTCTTCTTCCTTTTTGGTTCGCTATCCAGTTGTCCTCTCTTCTATTTACATATTTCTTTATGCCTCCGCTTCATGGTGCTAGCGTGTATTTGTGGTGTATAATATTAATTTCCCTCTACAAAAGCCACTTCCAAAGCAGCAACATCCCGCTAGTAATGGTAGTGGTAATTATTTTGTTTTTTTTCCCATTATTTTTTTTATACCTGATAAAGGGGGAGGAGGGTGATCGATTCTCCTCCACTACAAATTAAATGAAACTAGAGGTGATGACACTTGCATCTCACCTAATTTATTACCACAATCACAAACGAACGACCACGACCGGGGGGATTGCCATTACCAAAAAAGTACCGCCACAAGAAGGCTGCCAAGTGACTGGATTTTGTGACCAAGCCGGATAAATCCTGCTAAAGAGTGTAGGACTGAAAAATCACATTTGCTTCTTTGGGTGTAAAGGAATATGTGCGTAATTTGGTCTCATGCAGGGTGCATCGCCAGCAGAGGGGGGGGTTTGGCATCCGGTGCTGGGAGAAAGCGACTAAGAGGTCTAGGCAATACAGTAATATATTATTGATTAAATGGAACCCATCTCCTTGACGCCAATCAGGAGCCTAGCCAATACGATCGGCCGCAAATCACCCGGTCAATCAGAGCCCAAATCACAGCGCACGATGGAGTAGTTCATAGTGGAAGCTTGCGAGAAAGACTTTATTTTGTTCGTCAGCGACAGGATGACAATCCTTCCCCTTGCCTCATTGCAACATAGCTAGTCACTGCCACCAGTGGTCTTGCCTAATCTCCCCCGCTGCGCTGCCTCCTATGTCCTGCTTTATCTGGTGTTGTTTTTCTCCCCTCCCCCTTCTCTTCGATTTTGTGATCAATTTCCATTTTCGTTTCATTTGAATGACTCCATCCCTCTCCCATTCACCCCCCCCCTCCCCTTCCCTTGGACCATCAGGTTGGATTTCTCAGATTGATTTGAATTTATAATGCTGATATGCTCCCTTCCTGAGCAATCACAGCCGCCCACCCAATAAGAGTCGAACCGATCGATCTAGCCTGGAGCTTGTATTTCTGTGCCAACGACAACCCACAGTATCTGGAAATGGAGCTTGACCAAAGTCCAGGGAGTGCGATTAAGCCAAATCCATGTCACTCGCTCCATATCCCTCCTGCACCACAGCAGCCTACACCCGATGGTGAATTCGAATGTGGGGTTTGCAGCAAGACTTACAGCCGGCGTATGCTCTTTCTCTCGTTAGCCCGTCCTCATCAAGCTGAAAAAAAGGGATGGGGAATTGTTGATTCAATCCCAATTTAACTTGCTATTTCATGGTCTTTTTTGGTCGACTCGCGCTAATTTAAATAGGCGACCTGCGTGACCGTCACCGGCGCCGTTGTATTAAGAATATAGGGCAAGAGCGCCAGTCCAAGCGCAAATCGTGCGAAACATGCGCCAAAAAGAAGCTCCGATGCTCAATGACCCGTCCGGCTTGCAGTCGATGTATGAAAATGGGCGACTCCTGTCTTTACCCTCCATCTGCGATCCCAGTCAGCCTGCCTCAGAGTGGTGATTCCCACCTATCCCCTGAATCTGTCTCTGGAGCATCGTTACATTCCTCAACATCCCCTGCTCCTAGCCCCATAGACGGAAGCCAAGGGGACCTACCCATTGATCCGGCTCAAATTCCGGTCTCGAGCTCATTTGATGCCATACTCACGCCCCCCTGGAGTCCCTTTGAATCAAACGTGGATCCTATGGTGGGCCCGTTCATCGACGGGGCCCTGGCTCCTAATATTCATGTCTTGCCCTTGAGATCACTGTCTTGGAGCGATCCGTTTTTCCCCCTCGTAGATCCCTTAGGCCACAATAGACATGCCGTCGTATCCCTCGGATATGAGGCTAGCAAAGCTTCCCCAGTGATTTTGCTTCCCGAAATGGAAAATTCAACGGAGATACCCTCCGAGAATTTAAATGTACCAGATTCATTGTCCCTGCAAGCTGAGTGGCCCGAGACGCCCAACGACTCGTTTGCAGACAATGTGACTCCCCTGAGTGGAAATGAATTTCCCTGTTTCCAGAGATTCGATAGCGAGACCCCGGCACAGCTGGTGTTTGCCGGGGATTTTTTTCCTAAAAAGGGAAGATTAGCGTTATATGAGATTCAAGCCCTAGATCAGGAACTCTTCGGTCTCCTCCGCGAGTATCCTAGATTGACTTTGCTACAGGATTTTTGCTCTCCCTTCATCCACCACGGTCTCTATCGCTCTTCGTCAGGTAAAATGATGGAGCCTATGGAGATTGCCTTGACCTGCGTGACTCATGATGCTGAGCCGCTGGAAGCGAACTATGGCTTTGTAGATCGCATGATCGATCAGGAACGAGAGAAGCTCGTCTGCAATTTCCACCGTTACCTCCAGTCGCCGGAGACATGTCTTGCAGCGCTGCATGCAATTTGCATCTACCAGATTTTGGGGTTGTTTGGGGACAGTCCAGTGTCTACATTTATGCGACAGGCCGATGATTGGAAGGAATGCCATGTGCAGAGGCGTGAAAACCGGGCGCAACAGGCAGAACTTCACGGCCCATTTCTGCTCAAGGTACTCATTTAATAATCTCATCGTATATGTACGATCGATGATATGATAATTGCTCACTTCTTGCTGCAGATTACCCGCCACTTGTACGAAAGTCATCGGGACCTCCTCCAGACCCAACACGAAAACGAACGCAGATGGGACCGATGGAAGTTCGCTGAAACCCTTCGACGCAACATTTTCCTCGTCAATGTGATCAATATTTTAGGCGCCCGAGTGTCCAAAAGGACCGGGCACTATTTTGAGCCATTGGATGATAGTATGATCTTGAAGCTACCTCTTCCAGCTCCCGAATGCATGTGGTTTGCCTGTAGTGAAGGAGAGTGGCTGGCAGCCCGGGAACAGACTCTGCGACCATCCCAAATACCTCGAGGGCCAGCTAGCGTCCCCGTCAATAGCTTATGGGCACTCCTCCAACTAGAGAATGCCAATTGTCTAGACATGTGCACATTGCCACCTCTGACCCGAGTGATCCTCACATGTACCAGCATCTGCGAACTAGGGACCTATCCATTATGAGTCTCTCGATGTCACTTAACGTAACGATGATACGATGATGACTCTATGTACACAACTACTCCTTTTTGTTTCAACACACTTTCCAATACCCTATTTTGGCTTTTCCATATTCTTCTATCTCTATAACCATGTATCCTGAGACTGTGGCTTTCATTCTGTGTCGTGTCGGGCAGCAATGACTTTTGTCGGCTGGACGTAACGACTAAACGTCTACGCCATGCCCGATTAGCAAAGAGGCGTTTATCCCTAGAGTGTGATAAAATAGCCGCGACATTGGTCAGATTTGAACATGGATTCAACTAAGGGTATGGCCCAAGTCAGGGTACAGCGGCGATTCACTACACACAAATCACTGTATTCAGCTAGATTATTTCTATTATTTGTATATTTAAACCCGCTATTTAGACAGTATTTAGAATGAGAAGACCTTCAATTTTGGGTAAGATCGTCCATTCGTGACGTACGAATACGCGACCCGAGGCGGTTTTCGGTGAGTTGGGTCACCGAAGTTATTCTTTCAGGGAACCCTGGGAGACTAGCATGAAAGGAGTTACTGAATGTTGGAGCGGAAGGAAGAACTGTCGGCATGGCAATCTCAACCCAATCAATTGGTGCCTAAGCTGTAGACTCGAGATAAGTTACTGCGTCTCCACCCGATCTATTCAAGTTCTGCAACGCACTCCAACATGTCCAGGCTTACCCCGTCAATGATTCCTCGCTCCCCAAATTTTGACGTCATAGATTCGTCTTTTTTCCATAAATTTGGCCAGCTACCTTCCCCAAAAGATGTCCAGGAACAAGCCAAGACTCAACATCTTGCGGGAGTCAATCCGGACCGCAGAAGGGTTTATTCAACAGCCGCACCTTATGTGAGACCACCTCCTGTTGTATTTGAAAGTATGGGTCTTTTTGTCAAGTGGGGAAGCACTGTGAATATATCCGAGGGCCTCACGCTATATGCTATTTACCAACTCCTTAAGGGCCAAGTACCTGTTCCAGAGATATATGGGTGGCGTACAGACGGAGATGAAAAATACATTTATATGCAGTATATCAAAGGGCAAAATATAGAGCAAGCCTGGGACGAAATGGAACATGATGACCGGGCTATGATAAGCTCTGAACTGCAAATAATCTATAAACATCTACGTCAACTCAACCAAGATCCAGTTGACCCATTTGTTGGTAAGCATATTTCTACAAACTGGTCTTGCCTACAATCTCACTCGCTTTTCTTAGGGAACATCGTACGAGACCCACTTTATGATAGAGCATTTAACATAAAATACATGGAAGAAGCAGGACCATTTGCAACTGTACGCGATTTTCATAATTGGTTCACATTTCTCCATCGAAGACCGATGGCCGATCCATATTCAGTACCTGAGGAGCCATTTCGCCACGACCTGCCGGACAACTGTGCTATCACGTTTACTCATGGTGATCTCCATCCCAGTAATATTATTATATCCGCCAACCGACCATATCGCATCCTGGCCATTGTTGACTGGGAGCAGTCAGGATGGTTACCCGCTTACTGGGAGGCTCGTAAAGCACAGTATACTGCAGACAGGGACGGGGAATGGTCTACAAAGTACTTGCCAATAATTTTAGACCAACACGATGCCACCTGGGATCCATGGGACTACTATACTACGGCCATGGGTTGTTAGTTAGAATTTCAAGGTCTGTTATTCAGATCAAAAGATCAGTAATAGACGTAGTGACCACTCGAATTCGACTAATTATCGATGCGTTATAAGCCATAATCATGTCACGTAAAAGGGTATAAAATATGCTCTCGAGTTTGTTTGCGCGTGTCCCTTGTTGCCTTGATTTCAAGAGCAATAGTGCTGAATGATCATAATACCCATCGCAACCATTCGAATTGCACTGAAGATTTGTTCCTAGCTATGATTGTTGACACTAGTTTTCGAAATCTAAGAGAAACTCTCGTGATATGCCCGAGACATTCCAAGACAACATTCTTCTGATTCTCCAGAACCCACGCAATATGGCAGCATATCCAAGTGATCCTGAATTCCGCCGGCCGATTTGAGCAGATTTCATGATTTTCAGCCAAGATAAAGCCTTAGGAACAGAGGATATCATATAAAATATCTCTCCAGACGTCATGTAGTTCACCTGCCTTAGGTATTTCCTTTAGTACACTGTAGACTCTGGCGTGATTGGCTGGGTGTGGGTGCTGAAGGACACGTGCCGCACAAGTGACGACTACAAGTTGCTGCCTGCAGGCCATGGTTTTTATCCTACCCCGCGAAAACTGCGCGGCCCAACACTATGGAGCAGGAGCAGGGACACTTACAATCAAATCACACTTCGAATGGAGATCAGTCTTTGGATGATCTGTATCAACAGGCAGTAGCCGCCCATGAGGCTCGGCGATACACTGACGCGGAAAGCCTATACCAGAACGCCCTAGTGGGATACGAGCGATCTGGTGGGCCTGAAGATGTATATACCTTGAGAGCCGTTTTGCGACTAGGTGTTCTGTACCATGACACAGGGCGGGTCAATATCGCAGAGGGGTTGCTTTTGCGTGCGGCAAAGGGTTACGAGGAACTCAAGGGTTTGAAGGATATCGATACCCTGGAAGCGTTGGAATATCTGGGAACTACGTACCGGAAGATGTCAAAACTCACGGAAGCGGAAGCGATCCACTCCCGTGTTCTGAATGCCAGAAGGTCGCTCGTCGGCATAGAACACCCGACAACCCTGGTTGCGATGAATCGACTGGGAATGGTGTACCGGGCACAAGGGAAGTTGGAAGCGGCCGAGGAGATCACGACCCAGGCGTGGGAGATTTGCGACAGAACCCTAGGGCCAGAGCATGAATCGACCCTGAGAGCCTTTGTGTCTCTTGGTACGATCGCGGTAGCCCGTGGTGATTTCGATCGCTCAAGAGAGATCAACGAAAAGGCGCTCGAGAGATACCAGAGAGTATTTGGGCCTGGTCACTCCTCCACACAACAAGTGGCGGCGAACCTGGCTACCACTTATATTCATCAGGAAGAATTTACCATGGCCGAGCCACTACTACAGGATCTATACCAGCGTGCCGAGCGAGAGTATGGGCTGAAAAGCATTAGAACGTTAACCCCACTACTCAACCTGTCGGTCATTTATGACCGACTGAAAAGATTTTCGGAAGCGGAGACGTGTCTGGCAAAGGTGCTGAATGGATATGAAGTAGTATTTGGGTCAGCGCATATGAAGACTATGGATGCTAGGTTTCGCCTGGCAGGCGTGCTGGAGCGCGGAGGAAATCTTCCTAAGGCGGAAGAGATTTTGCGCAGTGCTCTTCATTTCTCACCTAGTGACCTTGCACATCGGGATCACACTGTTATAGACATCATGGAGAGCCTGGCGCGCGTGCTGGAAGCCCAGGAAAAGCTTCTCGATGCACAGGAAATCATGCAACAACTCTACGAAGAACATGGAGCTAAACATGGTCGAGATAGCTACTTGGCGATCCGGGCACTGCATGGCATTGGCGATCTTCTTTTTAAACGTGGCAAGCTTGCCCAGGCAGAGGCCACCTACGAAAGATGTACAAATCGTTGCAAGGAGTTATTTGGCGATAACGATGAACGCACATTGTATTGTCTGATGTCTCTGTGTTTTGTTGCTTCGGCTCGAAAACGACTGCGAGAGGTTGAGCCTCACATCCTACAGCTATTTGCGAAGTACGATGACACTCCGTGCCTCCAAACTTTGAAAACAAGCTGGCTCTTTTATGACCTAAGCAAGGAATTATTGAAGGAGGGGAAGATCAAGGAGGCTGAGCCGCTGGCCATCAGAGCACATGAAATGTCACGTCACTTTGTGGGAGCTGGCAGTGAAGCAACCATTCTCTTCGCACTGAACATCGATAGATTAAAGCGACAGATGCTGCGACAGGATCAGGGTTGTGATGGCAAAGAGACAGAAGCTTTAGGGTTGGATGCATCAACTGATTCATGGATTCAAAAGGTGGAGGATATTTTGGATAGAATGCTCCGGATTTCGAGTTCCCGGTCCGCGAACCTTCTCTGGTGGCTGGGGAGACTGTATCGGGACAAGTTTGCAGATACTGGCGAAATCCTGTTTCTGGACACCGCAGTAGAGAAGTTCGAAGCGGCGGTTTTGGTTGGAAAGGAGGAGGATGCAGAGCGATCGCAGTGGCTTAGCGGACTAAGTGACGCATACAAGAGGAGGTTTGTAGAAAAGAATACCTTGCAAGATCTTCGACTCGCTGTAAAGTATAAAGAAGCAGCCCTATTGTGTGACATTAAGGACAGCAACACCCGCTTGAAATATCTCGATGAGGTCTGCGAGAACCTGATGGATCTGTATGAGCGAGAGGAATCAGCACAAGAGGTTCTCGATAAAGCAATCAGACTCCGCCAGGAAGTTACTGAACGGACTCCCCTGGATCATCCGAAACGCGGTACATACATTGGGCGTCACGGTCTGGCACACTCCCTTCGCTATCAACTACTGGGAGATATAAAAGATCTTGAAAATGCCTTTCACCTTATACCCGTGGCGATGCAGCTGACGCCCAAGTCTGACCCTAAATGGAGTAGCTGGGCATTAATCTATGCAGAGCTTTTTAGGTTCAGATTTCAACAGACCGGCCACCTGCCCGATTTAGAGGAAGCAATGTGTCAGGCGACGAAAGCTCTCGAGGAAGCACCAGAGAAAACCTCGGCCCTGTGGCAAACATTTGCAAGGCAGCTAGAATATCGATACTTTGCTTTGGGTGATATGGAGGACCTTTCTCGATCCATTGCTGCTGCTGAGAATGCCGTCCAACTGTGCCCAGCGGACGATCAGTATCGAAGTGACTACCATGTGATGCTGGGGAATCTTCTCCTGTACCGGTTCGATGTATCGGGCCGGCAGGAGGATATTGATTTGGCTGTGAGATATCTCGAACAGGCTCGTGACATGCCCATGACAAACACCACGGCGAAGGGAAGTTGTCTTAGTGCCCTTGGGAATGCAATGTCTTCACTCTATCAGCGTACTGGTGAAGAAGTCCATCTAGAAGCTGCGATACATAACTCAAAACTAGCACTTGCTGCAATCCCACAGAATGCTCGTGGAAGGGCAGATGTTATGAATAATCTGTCCGTTGATCTGACGAGAAGATATCGACTCACAAAAAGGATAAGCGACATTGACGAGGCCATAGACTGCGCTAGGGCGGTTGTTTCGCTCCGGTCCCCAAGCCACATGAACTACCCGGGGATCTTGAACAACCTTGCTAACAGTATTGAAGCGAAGTTCGATGAAACTGGGGACATCTCACTCTTGAATTCAGCATTGGAGACGGCTACACAAGCAGTGTCAGCAGTACACGCGGCCCACCCTGCGCGTTCTGGATATCTTTTCAACCTTGGTGCCAAATATCATGTCCGGTATGACCGGGAGCTTAATGCCAAGGACTTGGACATGGCTTCGGCAATGTTTCTGAAAGGGTGGAAAAACTCCAGTGGTATAGTGTTTGATCGGGTTAAGGCCGGTTCTCAAGCTGTCCATAGATTGCGGGACCAAGGAAGACTCGACGAGGCCACCGAAGTCGCAAAAGGCGTGGTTGACCTGCTGCCCCAGGTAACAAATCGGACACTGAGTATTACAGACCAGCAATACGTTATCAAAGAGTTCTCGGGGATCGCGAGGAATGCGTGCTCCTTACTTTTGCAGGCAGGACACTTGGAAGAGGCGCTGGAGTACTTGGAAAGAGGGCGTGCGGTCATCCTGGATCTTCTAATGGGGAATCGGACTGACCTCACTGATCTCCAGCGCACATACCCTGAGAAGGCAGCTGAGTTTACTAGGCTTCGTGATGAGATCAACCAAATACCTGATCGCTCAGATATCAACCCGAGAGAAGGCGAATCATTGATCCAGCGGCGTTTACAATCAGTCTCTAAGTTCAATGAATGCGTTCAAAGTATTCGACGGCTCCCTGGGCACCATCGATTTCTCCTGGGACCTACTGTGCAGACCATGAAGGCAGGTGCAAAGGGTGGTCATATCGTCGTTGTGAATATCAGTCGTCTCCGTAGTGATGCAATAATTATCTCCGAGGATTCTATTCAAAGCATTGAACTACCTGAGCTGTCCTACTCTCAGGCGGGGGATTGGCTCGAAGAAGGGTTGACCAGAAAAGGAAGGAATAGAGCCGAAATAAAGGCGAAAAATAAGCGCTATATGGAATTCTTACAGTGGCTCTGGCGTGCGGGTGTGCATCCCATTCTATGCCAGACGAAGATAAAGTCAATGCTCAGGCGGCCAAGAATTTGGTGGATAGGTTGCGGCATGGCGAGCCTTTTGCCTTTTCACGCCGCTGGCGATTACTTCGTGCCAGACTCTCGAGAGTATACGGCCTGTTATGCAATATCCTCATATTGCTCTTCAATCAAGTCTTTGTTTCATGCCAGGGCGGCATCTGGCCCGGCGTTCAGCACTGTAACAGTTCCAGACTTATTGATAGTCGGGATGCCAACTACTCCACAATTCTCGCCCTTGCCAGGGGTTGAGGATGAAATTGAACGTATAAAGAAACTAGGAGCGCCTTTTTTCTCGTTTACAACCCTCTTCCATGCACCTCCAGCCTTGGTTAGGTCCAAACTTCCGTCCTGTGATATGGTTCACTTCGCATGCCATGCTATTGCTGACACAAGAAACCCACTGAATGGTCACCTATTGCTTTGGAATGAGCAATCGGGCGCGGCTATTTCTCAAGACTTGGCGATAAGTGTCTATGGTGACCGTGGGGAGCTTGCTTTAAAGACCATTCGTGAAAAAGAGTCCCGAAATGCCCTGCGAGCTATTCTACTTGATCCACGCGAGGGAGAGGAAGAAAAAGCAGCGGATAACACAGCTCTACAGCTCGCGCTTGATCTTCGAGAAGCTCGAAAACCGAAGCCGACCAAAAATGCAAAGATGTATGACCAATGCGGAGCCTTGACCGTGAAAGATATTGTGCGAATGGACCTCAAGCGTGCCCGCATAGCCTACCTCTCGGCGTGCTCTACGGCAGAAAACAAATCGGCAAGGCTCTTGGATGAAGCGATACATCTTGCAAGCGCCTTTCAAGTTGCTGGTTTCTGCCACGTTCTTGGGACGATGTGGCCCGCCGCGGACTTTATCAGTGGAGACATCGCAGTTAAATTTTATCAATATTTGGCCGTGTCGTTGTCCGTTCCAGGAACAGAGCTTGGATATGCTGTGGCCGAGGCCTTTTCTCGTGCCACGGATGATGCTCGTAATGAATGGCCAAACCAGCCTCTTTTGTGGGCCCAGTTTGTTCACTACGGGACCTAGAATTATCAAATTAATCGTGGAAACAGCGAGATAGACCGCTGTTTTTGCTTTGCTACTATGTAGATGAAAGGTGTCCTCCGATTTTAGCTTACGTTCGAATATGATGTTTGCTTGTCTCTAAGTGAACTTCAAGGCAACGGACATTCGTCTCCCCTCCTACCGGAGCATAGAGGCGGCGTCATCCTCCACAATAGATGCTTCAAGCGTACCGTCATCAAGGGTAACCTGTAGGTAATCCTCCATATCATCATCCGTATCATCCATATCATACTCTTCATCTCCACGAACGACATACATGCTCTGCCAGCAATTACCTCGCTGAAGGGTTGCAGCATCTATATCCTTCCTGTGGAGCCAGTTAAACTTTATACGTCTATACTGCACTGCATAAACCACGGAATCTAGAAACGGGTCTCTCTCAGACAAGGATTCCTGACGCCCGTGCCTCACGCATATATCCTTATGTCGTAAGCTCTTAAAGCCTACCACGAGATAAATCTTCTCTTTTTCCCGCATGAGCTGTTTCTCAATCCATTGCTGGGCATCCCTTCTCCTACTCATCGTTTCGAACCACTCGCTTGAATTTTTAAGCATACAAGAACTAGACCAGTCGACTTCAACCTCAATCGCGTCGTCTCGGAGGGGGCCGTTATGATCAGCGGGCGAGAGCCAGTTCGCCAAAAAGGAGCTTTGTTCCCGGACCGACTCCTTCTTGAGGTGAATCGCGTGTGGTGTCGCCTGGAAGACGAAAAGATATTGAGATGGTGATGCAGGTGTTGGAAGCGCATGGAAGTTCTGTCGCGGCCAAAGCGCATCTGTTGTGAGACTCCCCAGGAAGTTCGGCTCAACTGGGAAGATCTGGTGAAGGACCGCTAGAGGGAGGGGGGTGACGACTGGTCTAAGGCGATCTTGGGTTGATGTTATAGTTTGTTCAGCATTGCTCGAGGGAATCACATGTAGTAAATCCTTCGCGTAGGCGGCTGCAGTAGCTGCTGCATATGGCTGCCATTCTTTCGTCTTAAACTCGTCGGCATAGTCGGAGATCCCCCGAATGACGACACAGGGGAAGTCGCGCATGAGGCCTGCCGCCTCCATTTCGAAACAGAGGACATCATATTCCCTAGCAAGGCGGTCCCTCGTTTGTCCGTGTTTAATCAGACGATCTCCAGATGCAATTGTCCCATAGTGTATATGTACCTGAGAACCGGGAGTGGTATTGGGTCGCGGTGGACGATCTACAATAGCTGGCTCCGTGGTAGGCGACTCTGAAGTGATAGTGGTCGAGTCAAAAAGTATATCACGATCTGGACCCGGAGATGCGAAATCTGGATATTGAGTGACGAGCTGGTGTAGGAATTCCCTCATTCTTCCGCCCCCTAGGAGATGGGATGATCGCAAACTCCCGATGGCAGTGAGGATAGCCAATGGCGGGTGAGCCAACGAGCCAGTTCTGGTGAATGTTCCATTCTCAACTGTCTTGCCGTAGTCATAAGCGATGACCCCACCAGATTGTCCGTTCGGCAGACTGACCACAACATCCCCAAGACGGATGTCCTTTTCTTTCGAGGCCTGAGGGACACCTCCCGCGATGCCTACCATGAGCCCGATACGTATCCGAGGGAACGTAGTGGTCATCTGCTTTGCGACAATAGCCGCTGAGGTGGTTCCATAGACGCCAGAAGGTAGGCATGCAATCACTGTATTGTGTGTGTGAATCCTTCCGAGCACATAATTGTTTGTGTCGGTGGGGGGTTGTTGCAGGCTCGGATGAGTCTCATCGAGCATGGCTGTGGCAGCAGCCATCTCGATCGGAAGAGCACATACCCAGCCAGTGGTATAGCTCTCATGGGTGAAGATCGGTGTTGTCATATTTGCAAACTAGGAATTGTGCTGGAACAACTACGGTGCAATTCCATTCGATAAGCTATTACTGGACGTGATATTGCTGTATGAGTTAAAATGATGAGCGAACGACCGTTTTAATAAATGGGCAGCAAGAGGGGATT
This sequence comes from Aspergillus haitiensis, assembly GCA_027569155.1. NCBI lineage: Eukaryota > Fungi > Ascomycota > Eurotiomycetes > Eurotiales > Aspergillaceae > Aspergillus > Aspergillus haitiensis. The sequence goes on along the minus strand of JAPDEO010000090.1, from coordinate 79,398 downwards.
TCGCCTAACGGATATGGTGTGGTCTTCCTTGGCTATAATAAAAATCCTGGTCTATAAAAGGGACTGGTATGTTTGCTAGCGTACCCGAGCAACAGTCAAGAACACAGACCCTGGTGGTGGCCTTTTGAAATAGCTCGAAATTTGCAAATTGTGACTTCCTTTGGCCTTCAAGAATATTACCAATTCTCGCCAGTACTTCTAAACTGCTAACCACGTTTACGAGGTGGAACATAGTGGCCCCACCATATAAATACATATATGGATGGTGTTTAGTCTGCGGTATAGATTCCCATGTGGAGAGGGAGGGAAGATTGGCTACTTTCTAAGAAACGTCAATGCCGCAAGACAAAGTGCATTAACACCTGTCTTCAATGTCGGCTGTATTACTGGGGCGAATAATGCGGAATGGTTTCCAGCAATCTCATGGAGAGAATTCGTTCTCTGAGCCTCATCCCAAACATCCGGATCGATGCCTCCAATAAACCAAAAACAGCATGGCCGACCGTGGCAGGTGCCTAGGGTAGAGAAGTCTTCACTGACGTTACTTCGAGGGGTATCAGAGTCGAAGTCGTCAAAGTGTTCACGGAAAGAATCCGCGACTTGCGCAGTCACCTCCTTGTCATTGATCGTAGGTGGGAAGCGTCGAGTCGGCGTGTACAGGGGCGGCCGCGGCGAACCGGTCGCCAGACACTCAGACGAGACGATCCGTTTAATCGCCGTTAGGAGTCGCTCTCGAGTCTCCAGACTGACGGATCGAAAGTCGACCCCCAACTCCGCCTGGTCAGGAATGATATTCTCCGCCTGCCCAGCATGTAAACTCCCCACCGTCACAACAGCCAGATCACTCGGATCAATCTCCCGACTCACAATACCCTGCAACCGCACCACTATATTCGCGGCGAGAAGCACCGGATCCACCGTCTGATGAGGGAGCGACCCGTGGCCTCCGCGTCCGTAGACCGTAATCTTCATGCTATCTGCCGCCGCCATGATCGTTCCAGGACGCGAACCGACGCTCCCCGCGCGCATTCGCATGACATGTTGACCAAAGACATAATCCGGAAGGGGAACTTTCGTGAATAAACCATCATCCACCATCGCTTGGGCGCCTTCGCCTCGTTCTTCATCCGGTTGAAACAGGACGATCAGCGTCCCGCTCCACTCCTTCCGTGTTCGTGCCAGCACTTCAGCAGCGGCTAGTAAACAAGTAATATGGATATCGTGCCCACACGCGTGCATCGCTGGTTTCTTAACGCCGTTGGCGTCCTTCATTGTGACGGTACTGGCATACGGAAGCTCCGTGAGTTCCTTCACTGGGAGGGCGTCCATGTCCGCTCGGAGGAGAACTGTCTTTCCCGGTCCGTTTCGCAGTACCCCTGCTAACCCATAGCCGCCGATGTGAGTGTGGATTTCGTAGGCGTTCCACTGAGACAGATGGGTTGCGACCCGCTCAGCTGTGCCCTTTTCCCGTTTGGAGAGCTCCGGGTGTGCGTGGAAATATTTGTAGAGCTCCTCGTACGGCGCCAAATCCAGAGGCTGGACGGCGGCTAGGATTTCGGAGGCACTTCTTCGCGTCATTGGGAGTATTGGAAGATGGAATGAATGTGAGATGTTATTAATTAGGCCGGTAGAGAAGGGTATGTCTTCATTATCTTGACCCACGAGGGCCATGAGTCATGGGTGCCGGGGCAACCAACCACCGTCTAGTCTCTGCCACTTTATTATGGAATTTACTACAATGATTGATCAAGCCCTAAAAAGTGCCCAAGAGTCCCTAATGCCAATGCTTGGCCAACGAGCTGCAGGGAGATTGTGATTGATTTTATCGAGGTCAGGTATTCAGGATGCCACCGACTTGCCATATGATAACATATAACAATAATAACCATACTAACAATAAGAATAATAAAGCAATACCCGACCCTGCCCTACTGAATCCAAACAGATTCCTTCAGAGTAATCCAATCACGGCATCAGAGTGAAATCAGTTTCCGCAAAGAAGTCATCCAAACCACTATCAGCAAAGGCATCCATTCGATCTTTGTATTTTTGCTCCATGCGCGCGTACCCATCGGGATCAACTGTGCAGGTGCAAGGAATATACTCAAACGTCAGCCGAATCTTTTCCACGCTACTCGAAGATTTTCCACGTTTCACCACTTCAGTCCAGGTATTGGCTGCGGTGCTGATATAGAAGAACTTTAGATATCCTGTCACGATAGGGTTGGTCCTTCCGGGCTTCTTTTCGGCTAGACTTTGTTTGGCCATCAGCGTAAAATTCACCGACTGGCTGATTTGGCCTTTGGCGCTGGTAATTCGGCGCACATGCTCGTTGAGTGTTCGATCGAGCTTTTCGTATTCGTCCGGTTCAATCTTCAGATCTTTTGCAAAAGTGTTGATGAAGTTCGGATGGACATCGGCGCGGTTGCACGTTTGATCGAACTTGACAGCCGTCCTTCCCTTCACCAGGAGAACAGGGGCCAAGGCGCTGTGGAAGACTGCTTTATAGAAAGCAGATGCAGTGGTCTTCATATGAAGTTCGACCTCCGTGATCGGGTCAATTGCACGACCGCGCTGCCGACCGGCCGCATTGATTTGGCCCACAGTATAGGCTTGAATCATTTGCTGGATCAAGTTGAGCCTTTTGTCACTTTCTTCCAGCTCATAATCTACGCTCCCTCCACTGATGGGAGGGGCTAGTCTGAGGATGAAGGCGCCTGGAGCTTTTTGATCTTCATCCTGTACGAAAAGCATCGTTGTCCCCAGGGATCGGGCGGTACTTTCGTCCGGCACAATATCTTGGCCGTTTAGCGGTTCATCCATGACCTCTAAATGCAGCTTGTGGCCATCCGATACTTTGTGGAGTGGCATCATGTATCTGCCCTGGTCCCCTTGCGGCTGATACTGAAGGAAGACCTGGGGGCCGCTGGCAACCACGGCAGCAAGACTGCCAGGGCCTAACGACAGATCTCCGGCGAATGCGTAGCATTCTTCATTCTCAGAACCAGGATGATGAAGAAAGATATGCTCGATTGTGGAGGAGTACTTTGACACCTCTTTGTTGGGTGGGATTGGCAGGGGTGGTGCTGGGGCTAAGGAAAGATAAAGATCATCCTGTGTGCGATTGATGAGGGTGCTGTCGTCGAGCTGGAGGGCTACCATAGCGTCAAATATATTTGAAGCAAATGTACGTGCTGTTTGGGAGAAAAGAAAGACACTTGTTGTTCGGTCTTTCAAGTGATAGCTTGAAGAAATTGTAAGGGAAAATATCTGTGTGTTTGGGCTAGCTATCTCACAGGTAGTTTTTGTACCACCCCAGTGGGCTTAATATATTCTCTAATAAGGCCCTTCTAGATTCTTATGACAGGGATACGTCATTACGAGATATCTACTGAGTGCTGCCGGTCTGTTTGCATCCATATGCCTGCTAACGTCGATAGTGCGGTGCCCAATGGCCAGCTCTCGGTCGTTGCCACTGTGGTTTTTGGAAAAGATATGTTACCCCGAGAATCAGAGCTTAAATGAGCCGGTCTGATGTTACTCTGGCACTGTTACCTTTCCTTGCTAAAAATATCTCGCTGTGACATGGCAAACGCTCCTAAGCTAGGTATCATCCAGTTGACGATCTAGAAGTGTCTCTGACCGAATGCTACTCAGGACCACAATTTGAAGCTTTACGCCGTGAACATGGTTTGACCGGCATGGTGATCTCATAGACTATTTGTGAACTGCATGAACTAATGTGCTTCCAGCGTGCCCCTTCAATGGGAGAGAAATAGCACCAGTCCTAGAGGCTCTAGAGCCAGTTAGATGCATTTATAAATGAAGCTGCTCTCTGAGCCCTATACAGTGCCACCACTTGAAACACCACTTTTTTGCTTCAAACCCCCCTCCTCTTCTAAATTGCAATAGTGCATAGTACACCAATATATTTCTTGGTATCACAATCATGGCATCAACCGAGCTACGAAGATTTTTGGAAATGGCCACAAAGAAGCCAACGGAGCAGGCAGCAGCTGGCCAGGTCCCCATGCCGCCCGTCATCTTTCTTCTCCCAGATGATCAAGCTCAAGGAAGCTTGCACCAGGACTTGCTGGGGATGATAGGCAAGATCCTAGTCGACCTTGGTGAAGTTCTCCTGCAGAGCAAAACTTACAAAAAGACCCATTCTGCAGAGAGCGTGCTCCAGGGGCTGGCTGACGTGACAAATGCGGCCTATAAAAACCTTGCTGGCAGCGCTCGCACCAAACTGTTGACTATGGGACCACCATCTCCAAACCACATCAATCGGGAGGTCCTTAACGAAAATGTTCATAAGGAACTGCTAGAGTTTCTGTTCACAGAACGGGCATCCGACCCATACACCTTTCGCCAGCTAGATTCTCTGCTTGAAGAATCTGTCTCGGCCTTGTCCCGGTTTCCCCTCGATCAAGAGGGGAAAAAGATTACCCTGAGCTTCTTCGTGGGTGAAGTATTTAGGAAGAATAAGGGGAATGATCGATATCCAAGATGGGAGGAATTTCCGGCTATCAAATTCCATATGATGCAAATCCCTACGGAGGTTTACCGTGACCTGGTCAATAAGAATGAAGAGAAACCTGTGAAAGAAGACGCAAAGAAGGCTTCCGCCGAATCAGCCAAAGGAGACAATAAGAAGGGTGCAACGGAATCGAAGAACACCTCCTCAAAGACCACAACATCCACCCAAAACCAAACCAGTACTGCCCCCCACGCACAGTCGTCTTTCATGGATATGTTGAATTCGATCTTCGGAAAAGGGGGAGATCGTGAGGAGGAGGAGCCAGAGCCGGAGCCTCCTCACGTCCTGTTGAACATCCAACATCACTTTCTCAGTGCGACTCTGAGCCCCGAACAGTTCCAACAAGAAAGGGGGGCAATAGATGCAGCGGTGAAAAAAGCCACAGGCATGAGCGCGGCCGAGTATGGGGAAAAAGTAGTGAAGAAGGTCCGTGTATCAAAATAGATTGGAAACCTTAAAACAAAAAAGCAGTTGTTCCACGTCAAGTGTTTCTTGTACATGCTCAGAATACGCGTCGAGGACTTTACCTTGTCATGCATCAATCTAAAATGTTCAAGATATAATCATGATTCATCGATCTGAAGCCGTCAAGATATATAATTATAGCTGTAAGCTGCAGGTGGTGGTGGTTGTCGTCCCGAACATGAATTAGATCTACTAAACCCATTAGAATGATTCAGCAAACAAGAAGCAGCGCGATCGCAAGTATTAAAATAATTCCATTATTTTTTGACTAAAATTCGGGTTTGACCCAATGCCTCTAGCATACGGAATCGCAACTAACCCTAAAAACCAAGAAAATCGCATTCTCATTGTTTACACATACCACAGGAGAACTTTTGGCAGGGGTGATTGGTCCGCCTGGAATGCAGCAGCGCCAGCTATCATGTATTTAGAAAAATGTTTGTCTGCTGCTGCTATTATGTATTTAGAAACATGTCTGTATGCACAAAGGTGCCTGTACCACATCAAGCCCCGATACGCGGCCTACTTCAGGCGCACAACCGAGTCGTAGGCGCTGTCTGGGCGAATGGCGGAATCATCGATTCTCGTGGCCACATAGCAGGCCCTGTCTGACTTATAGTAAGTGACACCTGGACACTTATCATCTTCAGAGCATTTCTGGACGCAATCCTCAAATGTGATGCCGCGGTTTCCAACATTGATGCCCTTGATGACTATAATGGGCAGTTAGCCAGTGCCAATCGATCTCTTGCACACCAGAGGTAGCTTCATACCATAATTACAAAGAGTGAACCACTTTTCTCCCCTAAAAGTCGCCGCTTTCATGGAGCCTGAGGGACCTAAGTGGCTGTCAGTTACAATATTCGCTCATCTCGCTCGCTTCAGTAGGCGGCGGCCTGTCTTACACTCAATCTTCCGCGAGCCCCAGGAGCCTGCCGAATCTTGACAATCGTCGAGATCGTCTCGACACCGTTTCAAGTCATTTTCGAGACGAGCTGCGTCGTCCTTGGCTTTTTGGAGGTCGTCTTGACACTTCTTTGCTCGCTTCTCACAATCATCCCTATCTTCCTCGCAAGCACTAAGGTTCGTCTGGCATCGTTTCCGGTCCCGTTCGCACCTGTACTTCTCATCTTCACAATCCGAGAGGTCAGATTGGCACTTCTTCTTCTTCTTCTCGCAGTCTTCATCCCCGGCCTTGCAGTTATCCTTGCATTTCTTCAGTTCGTCTTCACACTTTTTGGCGTTCTGGTCCGAAGTATCCTTGTCTGCTTTACAGGCAGCGAGATCGTCTTGACACTTTTTCTTCTTCGCCTCGCAGTCTTTATCCCCGGCTTTACAATTTTCTTTGCACGCAGTCAGATCGTCATTGCACTTTTTCTTCTTATCCTCACAGTCCTGCTTTTCTTCCAAGCAAACAGTGCAATCGTCTTTGCCGTCAAAGTATCTCTGCGCGGTCATCCAGATACAGCCCGGGGATGCCTTTCCACTACCTTGGTTGTCTCCCAGATACTTGAGATGACTAGTATAGCACCTTCCACTATCCCACATGGTGCCTTTACAGTTACCCGTGTTGCATAAATCCGCGCATTCTTCTATTGTATTAATGCCGGATATTTGGGAAGCGCTGGCATCAATGGGACAATCATCACACAGATACCTGAACCTGTATCCTGAAGGTAGCGTCACCTCTCGATCGCTTGCGGCCACGCAAAATCTGTCGTATTCTAAGTCGGCCGCCCTGACCGTAAATAAGCCGTAGGAGGCTAATTGCACGAGAGATAAAACAGCAGAGCCGAGCATTTTTGAGTATGAAGCAGAATGCAGGCACTTGGTGGAGTTTTAGAAGAAGACTTGGTGCTCAACAAGAAATTAACTACCGTGCTTGGAGAGGGCTTTTATGACCCCGTTTCCAAGAGAAAACACACAGTTGTAGGGATCAACATGTAATCGACTATGTGTCAGTCTGGGTTAGGATACAATAGTTGGCCCAGAAATGACCGTAACCTTATTCCATCGTACTAGACCCTTTCTTCTACGTCATTCTAGACTCGTATGACTTTACGATGGCTGCTTTCATGAGAGAGGCTGTTCTTTCAGTGTGTGCATATGAATTTTATTGACTATTGGAGGGGAGGCAAGAAGGGATCTTCTTGTTGTAATGTAGCATCCAGACACTGGGCTAATTAAGACGGGCAATGGTGGTGGTTGACAAAGCCCCAGCTGCAGTTCTAGATTTTCTTTCTTACTTTTTCTTTTTTTAAATTACAGTTGCTAAGCTTTCTTCTATTTAAAGAAATTCTGAGAGGCCCGCAAACGGCTAGACAACAATATGACACAATGGGGCCAACCGACCCAGCCGCTGATGATGTACAGCCCAGGGAGCTCACTTGAGCTTATGAAATCGAGGGTAGATGGGCATTCGTACAGTGGCATCGGTTTCCTACCAGGAGGAGATGCAAGTGCCCTTCCCCCATATCATTCCCTCGCTGTCGTCTTACACAATTCTGGGCCATTTTTCACATCAAATCAAGTAGTTTGTTCACCTACTCTGTTGGCTTCCAGGGTGTTATTATTGCCTTGTCTACCCTGCCGATACAGTACTACAGGATATTATAATGAAGCCTGCTGTCCTTGCACTCTCTGTGCTCCTTGGCCTTGCTCGCGCCGAGATTCATCGGGTACAGCTGGAAAGGGAGCCCCTTGTGAGTAATCTTTCCCTGCCACTCATCGATAGAACAGTCAAACCCGAGTAGGAATTGACATTGATTTCATAGAGCCTCAAAGGCCTTGGAAACGAGCTGCGGGATCTTTCGCAAAAATACATGGGAGCCAACATCTACCAGCAATTGCTTGAAGACAACCTGGTTGACAGTTGGAGTGGCCATAGTGTCCCAATCGAGAATTCCCTGAATACACAGTGTATATACAGATCTCGCGCCTCTCACAGGCACCCACCCCAGCGTCCTCGGCTGACCTCTTCGCCTTAGATTTCTCCACGATCCAGCTCGGTACCCCGCCGCAGACATTCAAGGTTGCCCTTGACACTGGCAGCGCCAACCTGTGGGTACCCTCGTCTCAGTGTCAAGTCTACACCTGCCGAAAGCTCAGGAAATACGACTCGTCGCGGTCATACACGTATCGGGCGAATGGGACCAAGTTCGATATCAAATATGGCTCTGCCAAGGTGTCTGGGCATATGTCCCAAGACATTGTGACCATTGGGGATCTCCAGATTCAGGGCCAGATCTTCGGGGAGGTGACGAACGGTCGCGGACTGACGCGGAATAACTTCGACGGAGTTTTGGGGTTGGCGTATCATTCCATCGCGGTGAACCAAGTCCCGACGCCGTTCAATAACATGTTGGATGAACATCTGTTGGATGAGCCCGTCTTTGGCTTCTACCTGACGGACGCGTCCAAGGGCCCAACCTCGGAGATCACCTTCGGCGGCGTTGACAAGCAACATTATCGCGGGGACTTAGTCCATATTCCCCTCCGGCGCAAGGCCTTTTGGGAGATCGACTTCGACGCATTTCGACTGGGTGACGACTTGACCGAGTTGGACGATACCGGTGCGATCCTAGACACTGGTACTTCTCTCATTAGCTTGCCGTCCGCTCTCTTTGAACAAGTGTGAGTTGAGACACCCTCTTTCCCACGCACGGACTTTTGTCCTTCCTTCCACCGAGAGTGCTCGTTCAATTGCTCATCATCGTACCTTACAGAAATCAGAAGATTGGGGGTACCTGGGATTTCGAGGGACATTACCGACTAGACTGCGGCAGGCTGCACTCCCTTCCTGAAGTTACCTTTGTGCTGGGCAGTTACAACTTCTCCCTCAGTCCCTATGACTATTCAATCCAGCACGAGGATTTCTGCATCAGCGCATTTGTTCCCCTAGATTTCCCTGCACCCCCCGGTCCCTTGGCTGTACTGGGAGACGCATTCCTCCGAAAGTGGTACAGTGTTTATGACTATGGGAATAGCTCTGTGGCATTGGCTGAGAGTCAACGCTAACGGTGGGCTCGAAGTAAGGGATGAGGCTGGTCGGGGCGCCCGGGTACATGTCATGGCTTGACTTAGCCATGTAGTTACGCATTGAACATGACTATCTTTCCTAGAAAGGGATTTCACGTTGTACAACCTGCAATAGACCAAAATGAGACATTCTTGGCAGGCTACTCTCTCCCTCTCTTGGGCAGGGCCTCGAGTACCCCCTACAATGGAGTTGGGAACCCGGCTCAGAACAACCATGGCTTTCTACTACTAGGTCAATGTGGGTAATCTCGTTTATACATCCTGAGCTTCCGTCCGGCAACCTTAAGACCAAAACTCTCTCTGTATTAAGTTCAGATCGGGCGTTTCCGTTCCCGTTTTGCGCGGAATGTGGGGATGAAGTGAGAGGAGCGTATCCCTGGCCATGTATTTGACTGGACGGTTAACTTGAAGATGCCAACCTTAAATGAACAAACTCAACGGTGCTTGATAGTTTTAAAATCTGGCATTAAGCTTTCAACCGAGAAATAAAGAGGACATGTCGATGCTGACACTTTTCTTTGAATTTATTGTCGCTACTCTGGCTCCCCCCAAGGAGAGGGCTAATTGTGCCCTCCGTGAACTTAAGCCCCGGAGAGAAAGGGAAGAGGAAAAAGAAAAAGCAAATATCATGTATTGAGAGTGTCACACACCCTTGAATGGAATATTTTCTCTCATTGCCATCTCGCGCGTGTTCGTGGCTAGCTGACCAAACGATTAATTTGGGACGAGGAAGAATGCCGGGACTCCACACAGTCAAGGGTTCTCGACTCCTCGCATACCACGGTCCACATCAACGGGGGCTGTGGAGAATGAAATGTCGCTTTCTGTTTTGCGCTTCTCGTACTGGGCGAAAAATCCCTGCTCTGTTCGAGGCCTTTGTGGGCCGTTCCAAGGGTTCTACTTGTAATGAATGCTTGTTTCGAGGTGTTGGGGATGTCGCTGGGTAGTACAGGTCAAGCCCATGGGGAACTTTAATATAGAACAGAACCGTTGAGCCCCAGAGACTAAATCCCCGAGTTCGCCAGCTCGCAAGCTCAATGTAACTGTTTTTATTGGTTCTATCCATTGAGTTATCTGGCCGGTCCGAGTTGGGCTCCAACGTAACCCTACAGTGATTGTCGTAAGCCATTCGTCGTGAGAGTAGTTACATACTCTAGAGATCTGCATGTATTAAACTCAAGAACTGCTCCGTTTAATATTTTACATGGGTTTTACAGTCTTTTACAAGAAAACGTAATGTCTTTTGTGGAGCTGGGTGTGTTAAGTCTCTACAACCCTGTCTATGGATAGAAAGGGAAAGAGGAAAATTGGGTGGCTTGCTGCATGCACACAGAGGTAAATAAGGTTAAAAAAAAATATTCTTTTTTCCACTGGAATTTATGAAGCCGAGACCTAAACACCGGAAGTGTAGGAGACAGCCCAAACGCTAACTCATGGGCGCCATGCATGCACCCTCATCATGCCAATTATCCGGCTCGGCCAAGCAAATCGACGTGAGCAGATGGTGGTACCCCATATATTGTACCACACTGGGTATGTAGCATGGAATGCTACCTGCCTTTACATATGAACAGGGAGTGGAGATTGTATGATCCCCACAGAGGGCTACATGAGGCTTGCACACTCGAACAAACTTCCAGTTCGATACAGGCAAATGCCCGATCGTTGGCAGACCTAGGTCCTTTCAGACCATGTTACCCTGTCTACGCAGAAAGTGAGATCCTTTTCGTCAAGGGTAGTAGTGATCTGGCCGTGGAATATTCTGCTTTTGTTTCGAAAGCTAGTTCCAGTTGCAGTCTGTTTTCGGGTTCAAACACACGGAAACCGATTCAAGCAGTCATTCTTGTTCGTTGCTTCAAGTAAATCATGGCGTCAGATCCCATCTAGAATTACATACACAGGCCAACATAGTTCGAAACCATGACATCGACGAACCTAAAGGGCGTCCTTTCACTACTACACGGGGGGGTGATAGCGCTGGGTGAATCCAATGGGTATGTTACCCGAAGGTCCTAGTTAACTTTCTCCATTGATGCTAACACGAGTGCAGATTGATACTGTGTCTATAAAGTCCCTGCGATAGACTGTATAATCCTTTCTAGATCGGCGAATCCTTTTCAAACCCCCCACTTTCCTCTCTCCTCTCTCCTCCCTCCTCCCTCCTCCATTCAATGACATACAATGGATAAGATGCTCTTCGCTCTCCTCCTGAGTGCAGGAGCGCTGGTCGGCCCTGCTGCGGCCGACCTGACGCAGGCGACGTTAGCCAAGGATGCATCATCAGACTTTGGCGTCATGCCTCTGTCACCACCCCGTTTTATCACCCTGAAGGATTTGCAGGTTATGAGAGACCAGTTCGGCAATGAGCAATGTTGTCCCCCCGGTACCATGCTGGTTGGGGGCCAGTGTATCTTGCTTCAAAGTCAGGTTTGCCCGGATGGGACCGTCCAGCACGGTAATGTCTGCATTGGAAAGCCGACTTGTCCGCCCAACTTCTATTATGACGGCCAAAAATGCATATCGAACCAGGTGCCACATTGTCCACCAGGCTCGCAGTTCGATGGCAAGAACTGTGTCACCATAGGCAACCCCATTTGCCCTGATGGTTCCACGTTCAATGGTCAGGGCTGTGCCAGCACCACGCCGCCTACCTGTCCCAGTGGCAGCCAACTGGAGGGCAACATTTGCGTGACCAAGCAATCCCCGGTTTGTCGGGATGGTACGCAGTTCGATGGCGAGGGATGTGTGAGCACAGAGCCACCCAAGTGTCCACAGGACGCCGAATTCTCGGGAGGTCTCTGTGTTTCGATTGTTCCTCCCTCTTGCTCGCCCCCGTTCATTCTTCAGGGCAACACCTGTGTCCATTCTTCCAAACCCCGCTGTCCCCCGGGTGCAACTTTTGACGGCACCGTGTGTATCTCGGAAACCCCTCCTCGATGCCAGGACGGTGTCTATGATCGCGGCGTTTGCAAGGACGAGCGACCCCCCGTTTGCCCGCCCCGAACCACCCTCAAAGGCTCTTCTTGCGTTCTTGAGACCGGCGCCACCTGTCCCGAAGGGCAGTCGCTATCAGTCTACCAAAACCAAGCGCGTTGCTGTTTGGACAAACTCAGCTGGGACGGATCAGCGTGTGTCCTCAAGCCCGAGGATGGAAAGTGTCCGCCCGGCAGCCATTTCAATGGCATCAATTGTATCTTCACGCCGACTCAGCAGCCCATCTGCCCACCCAGAACGACCTGGACGGGAAGAGAATGCCTTCTTTCCGTGCCCCCCCAATGTTCTTCTGGCTATTCCTTCATCGGCGGCAACTGCGTGAGCCCCGATCCACCGACCTGTCCAGATCAAATGACCTTCGACGGCACCCGATGTGTTGCCAATGTACCCCCTTCATGCCCTGATGGCACCACCTTGAAAGGCCGGGAGTGTATCTCACCCAAACCCCCCGTTTGCCCACCCCGGACCACCTTCAACGGTCAATACTGCGTCCTCAGCGTGCCACCTTCCTGCCCCGAGGGTTCCACCCTCATCGCCGGTAGCTGTCGCTACCCTGATATCCCGGTCTGTCCCACCGGCTCCACCCTCACCGGTGAGAACTGTGTCATCCCGGTCAATCCCAAGTGCCCCCCGCTATTCGTCTTCAACGGCAAGGACTGCATCCACCAGAGTCGTCCCAGTTGCCCCGAAAACTTCGTCTACAACGGTCAAAATTGCGTCTCCACCGAGCAACCGAAATGCGACCCCGGCACCGTCTTTGACGGCACGTCTTGTATCGACATCAGCCGTCCCATCTGCCCTGAAGGGACCACGTTTGATGGGACGACTTGCTCCAGCACCAATAAGCCCATCTGTCCGGACGGCATGATCTTCAACGGCCGCGATTGCGTCGACAGCACGCGTCCCGTGTGTCCCGACGGATCGACCTTTGATGGTCAAAAATGCGTGTCCAACAACAAGCCCGAATGTCCTACGGGCACCACCCTCGTTGGCTCCACGTGCGTCAACCAGAGAGTCCCCGACTGCCCGGACGGCACGAGCTTCAACGGACAGGCGTGCGTCTCCATCAAACCCCCCCGCTGTCCGGATGGCTCCATTTTCGATGGCACCAAGTGTGTCAACCGCGAGTCGCCGCACTGTCCGACCGGCACCCGGCTTCAGGATGGCATGTGCATTGTCATTCGGGACCCGACTTGTCCGGAGGGCACCACGTTCAATGGCAAGATCTGCTCCACCAGCACCCGGCCAGAATGTTACCAGATGCATGTCTGTCCCCCCGTCTCGTTTGGGCCGATTCCCCGTGGGGACAATGCGACTTGAACTTGAGGTCTCTTCAACGATCTTTTCTTAAGCTGTCGCTGTCGCTAGTTGAAAAAGTGGAGTTCAAAAGTGGAAATATTTTAACATATATCTGTCTTCGATTCTTGCTTCGCAGCCAGTTGTTTTGTTCACTCACTCCTTTCAATCCCTCCCCCTTTTTTTAAAATGCTTGCCTTTGTGTGCTTGGCTTCATATCACCAATTGAAACCTTGTCTACCGAATTTGATCCTACTCTTCTTTAGTAGCACTGCCTGCTGGGCTTAATTATAGTATTTACTCTCGGTGAACAAAGTCCACTAAAGACTAATAAGATAATCACATTTCACACAACATATAACTATTATTTTCTTGGCATATTCAATATTTTTAAACAAGCCACATATCCTTTATTATATAAAGACATATTGTCGCCTCCCTAGCCTAGGAACGCATGTAGCCAAATGGAGAGGAGCAAGGTAAGTCCATACTTCCTCTATCTATCTACAATTTTTTTTCTGCAGGCTGTTTGGAACACTCCGTCCGACATCATTCGGGTTAGGCATGGGGTTAGGCATGGGGTTACGCATGGTGTCAGGCAACCGCTCCTGGGTAATGTTTTCGCCAACTCACGGCCCAAGAAGTATATACCCTCGGGTTAGTGACATGTTGGAAATGGCTATTCAATTCTCCCAGGTAGTTCAACCGTGGTTCTGTGGTTAAATTCAGTAGGTGTTTCGGTACAGGCTGCAATGCAGTCGGGGTCATTATATACAAAGGGCTATGGCACACTGCTGATAATCGAGTATTGTAGGTATTATACAGCCTTCACCAGCGTCCAGTGATCCAAGGGTCTAAACGGACTTTATATGTCCCACAAAGCAGCGTATCGTATAGTTGTGCCATCCAAATATCAGGAGTGTCTACCCCATGGGTCATCACGAACCCACGATGGCGCTGGTGCAGGAGCTTTCAACCGATCTCGACAAGACGCACAAGCAACCTTGAAACACCGCGGACAGCGGAAATGAAACCGTCTTAGGACTCTGGCACACTCGCTACATGTCTCGTATCCATTGACCTTGTGCCACCATCCACCATGTTGACACTCCTGCCCGGTAGCCTCGTCATCCTCTTCTGCCTCTTCCATCCCATCGAAGAAGGCTCGCATCGTCCGCCGCAAGTCCTCTCTTCTCCGTTGTTCCTCGGCCTCCCTCCGCCGTCGCTCCTGCGCCTCGTCTCGCTTCGTCCGCGCCCACTCCTGCGCCTTCCTCAGGACTTCCTCCGCCGCCCTCCGTCTCTCCTCTGCTTCTCTCCTCCGTCTCTCTGCCTCCTCTGCCCGACGTCTTGCCGCCTTCTCCTGCTGGATCTCCCTGTCCAACGCCTCAATCTCCCTTCGAATGACATCAATCCCCCGATCCATATCTCCCAATGAAGCCTCCTCCTTCTCCAGCTGATCCTTCTTCCGACTCTGCTGAATCGTCTTAATCTTAATCGCATTCATCCGATCTACCTGCCGTCGCTGTCGCGCCATCTTCTCCTCCTCCGTCGTCACCTTCACGCCCCGAAACCAATTCCAATACCCCCAGATTCCCTGCTCACTCGCTTCCTCCTGCTGTTCCTCCGCATAGCGCGTCTGGATTGCTTCAATCTCTCCTTGTAGTTGTCGTAGTGTCCGTCGTGACTCCCATATGTAGTTGTATTGTCGTGTCCGCTCGCTCCGCAGATGTTCCAGCCTCTCTTCAAACGTCTTCCGGAGTCCCGTCCGCCAATGACTCTTTGACTCTGGCTCTGGCTCTGCTGTTCTACTAGCCGTGGAGCCATCGAAGGCATTTTCGCCGCTAGATGATGTCGCAGTAGCACCACCACTACTATTACTCTTCGCAGACTTGTGCCTTGTTGGGTTGTACCCCTGGTCATACTGTCTGCGGGCATCGGGATCACTAAGTGTCGTGTATGCCTCTTGTAGCTAGAACAATATGCATTAGTACGTACATAGGTAGACCAAGGTACGGGAAGCGAAGGGGCAAGACTTTGGAAAAGGAGGAGTGTAGTCTACCTCTAACCTACCAGCTGGAAATCGCGAGTCGCATGCGGATGTTGGTTTCGATCGGGATGCCTGATGAGCGCGAGTCGACGATAACTCGTCTTGATGGCTTTAGGGTCGGCTGTGGCGGTTAATTCGAGGATGGCATAGTAATCTTTTGTGTGATCGATGGGGGTCATGGCTGTTGCACTCTAGTAGTACTCGTATTTATTTTTCTTTCTTTCTTTCTTTCTATCTCGTTCGTTTTTCTCGTTCCGTCCGGAGAACGAGGCAGACAATCACTCGCGAGAACAGGACGGAAAGGAAGGATGAAAGAAAGAAAGAGAGAGAGAAAAAAGAGTTGAATTCTGAAAATGAGAAACAGAGACAGGTGGGTGAGGCTCCCTGCTGGCACCACCCACCTTAGCTGGGCTCTTCCAACTCGAGCCAACTCGAGGCGCAGCAGCCCAATAAACGCCCGCGGTGACCTGCGGTAAGGCTGAGATGATGCACTCCATGCTGGGCCAATCAGGGCAGGTGTTGGGTTGGGTCAAAGATAAGGAAGAAATAAAGTAAATACAAGCATATGAATTTGGTACTTTTAGGATCATAAATTCGCGTAACGGCTTGAGGGTTGATTTGAACAGATAAAGAGGGCGTTAAGTTAAAAAGAAAGATAAATAAAAAGGAATAATTAAGTAAAAAAGAATAAATCAAGGTTTTAGTCAAGAAACAATTTCATCGCAAGGACGTTAGGAGATTTCCCTGAGTGGCCCAAGTCAATCAGGTACTTCCGTGACAAGGCAGAGTGTTGGCCAACACGTAACACAAGCTGTGGATAGATTTCATTAGAGTTTCCGACCAAAGAAAGTAAGATATATTATAAAAATCGGCAGGATCTGCAGACATTGGACATCGCGTGCCGATGAATCATGTAAAACAGAAATTAGGGCACGGGCCATGTTTCGTCAGATTGATACCTGAGGCAGCAAGGCATACCATAGGATTCCATAACCATTTCAATATATTATTGACTACTAGGTCGATGGCTTTGATTGACAAAGATGTGCTGGTGATTAGCAGAAGATATTTGAGTGATATCTGTTCAATATTACGTGAACACCCAAGCTGATGGCAAGATGGCACGAAGGTATATGTCAAAGGCAGTAGCCAAATAACAACTGAAGGCAATAGAGAGAGGTGATATCTTGAGATATGGCCTATATCCCATGGTGGACTGGCACAGTAGAATCCAGATAGGATAGGAAAAAAAACGAAGAAATATGTCCCTTCAACTCTGGAACTTGAGGCTGGATGCTCTGTGAGCTGGGTGGGGTAGCGAGGCTGTGGCGACCACGACAGGCTATCAGGGAGCTATTGATATTTAGCGAGGTTTTCTACAGCGACAAGACTTAGTATCTCTCGGATTGGTTGATTCTCAGACTGGAAATCGCTAGCTATCGACCTAGCAGGAAAGCATACGATAAAATCGACGTTCATTCAGCGGCAACCACGTCCATGTCCGGTCACATCCATGACGCAATAACCTGCACAGACGTATATATATGTATGCGAGGTCGAGAATAGCTAAGATTATCAAGATGTCTCTATTACCAACTCCACCCCACCCTCTACCCCGCCAGATAGATCCAATTATTCAAGCAGAAACACGGATGTCCGAGAAAGCCGGCCGCCTACATGAACTATCGTGACAATCTAGCATCTATATACGTAAAGAAAGGCTTTCCTGACTATATGATTAGTGGAGCATATGCATTAACCTCAGTGACAGAGCGTAAAGTGTCCGAGTCCGGAAAAAAGGAAAAAAAAGAAAGAAAAAAAATATTGATTGATTGTCTGGGAAATGCGGCTTCTAGGTGGTGTTTCGGCTCCGGCCAGACTTTGTCCTGAAGCGCTGCAGCGCCCCAGCTGGACAGGAAGGCTCACAGTATGAAAAGATTAATAGATCAATAGGGGTACTTGTACAGCTTGATAGGACATGTCATGTCATACATCATCTGAGGACAAGGTCGCGTAATAATCTCATCATGTTTGCTATCATGCATATTGTCAGCAAAGCAATTTATATCTTCACTTGCTGGATAACCAACTACTGGTCTTTCAGTGAAGGCCCTTCATAGGCGGGACTGCGTTATGACGCTATAGGAGTGGAGGGAATTTTCTCTTCAGTCATTTAGGGGGGTGAAGGATAATCAATGGATACTTATTCTTGTATTTTCTTTTTCCAGTAGTGAGGTGCGTGCGCAGTATATTGCAGTAGAAAACCAAGAGAGATAGAGAGCAGCTGGCTGGTGATTTGCCTCACTTTGATGTTGTTTGGCTGACGAAAGTTCTTCTCAACTGAAGGGGGGGGGTCCATTTTAGTGATTGTGCATGCAGATTCGACTACTAGTCTGGTCATGTCGCCAAACCCGAGCATATGTAAGACGTACGTTCTATGTACCTCTACATACTGCCCCGCACATGGTGGAGGGGATGCTTTTAGGGCTAGACCGGAAAACAGATCGGAGAGGTATAAGAATGAAGGAATTCCTGCAACCACTCTGACTTCCAACGACTTTCTCAATTGCAATCAATACTTGTTCAAAATTTCAACAAATTCTACTACCCCATCAAGCACCATGGCGCCATCCTACCCCATCACTGGTATCAACACCGTCGATTCGAAAGGTCGCCCGCACATCCGCAAAGATATTGATGACTGGTATCGAGAGCAGGCCGGTCCAGATAGTGACCGAATCCAGTTAACACTCTTCGTCGAGGCGTTGACGATCATGCAAAGCCGTGACATAGACGAGCTACTCTCCTACTTTCGTCTCGCAGGCATTCATTCGGCTCCCTTCGCGGAATGGGATGGCGAGCAGAACCAGCAAGAGCACGATGTTGGATTCTGCGTGCATAACAATTATACCTTTCCCACCTGGCATCGCGTGTACATGGTCCTTTTCGAGGTGAGGTCCCTCTCTCTCTCTCTCTTTTTTTTTTCTTTTTCTTTACCTACCTCTCAGAGTAGAAGAAGCAACGGGGAGCTGACCATCCCTAAGCAAGTCGTGTATCAAGCCATGCTCGAATTTATCGAGATGCCTGGAAAACTCCCAGATGCACTGAAGGATATCTGGCGACAGCAAGCCGATGAATGGCGTCTCCCATACTGGGACTTTGCTCGCTTTGTAGACCGCTCTCCACCACCTGTAGTAGTGACCGGCAGATCGCAGGATGAACTTAGAATTCCCATCCTTTCGATGATGCCAATGGTCAAGATCTATATGATGGATCCGACCGGTACGCGATTCGAACTGACTAGTCGACCCAATCCGTTTTATAAATATACGACTCCGATCCCAATGGGTGATCTGCCTGCTCCATACACCATCCACAACGAACGGATCGATCCATCTTTCAGCTTCCCAGTGAGTGTATTCTTTCTTTCTTTACCTCCCCCCCTTCTTTTCCTCTTCCTTCCCCGCTTCCCCCTCCCCCACTTATCATCCGATCGTATCCATTCACTCTGTAATTCATCGTTTGGTCTAACGAAGCTAAATTGATTTCTAGTGGGGACAGTGCGTCTCGACTACTAAATACGGACTTCTTGATGGATTCGTCGCAGACATATGGGCCGATGGCGGTCAGAACTGGCTTCGATCCAACTATGCTTTAAACGAACATGAATGGTACTCAGATATTGGAACCAGGGACGTGGTACCCACGCTCCAAAACATAACATACCGACTGCTTCGATACAGATTGGAGAATTGGGGGTCGTTTGCGTCGACTCGGTGGGATCAACAAAACGGAGACACTTCAGATGCGCAGCTTGATGCGAAGAACACCATTTCGTTGGAATATATCCATAATAATGTTCACGTCAGTCTCTCTTTCTCTCTCTTTCTCCGTGTGCGCGTCTGGTGTTCGTTTTCATGCTTCGGGTATCATCAGGAAATAATATCGTGCTAACTTCGATATTAGAACTGGGTCGGAGGAACGACATTCGCTCGTCCTTCAAATCCAGAGGACTTGAGCCTCTGGGGATCAGGACACATGAGTAGTATTCGAGTGGCGGCATTTGATCCCATATTTTGGGCGTATCATTGGTAGGTCAACCATCTGATCGCCGTTTCCGATGACAGATGACATGGAATGAAACCATATTAACAAGATATGGTAGTAATGTCGACCGCCTAACTAGTATCTGGCAAGCCTTGAATCCAGATAAATGGTTCGACGACGAGTACAGCCGACTCGTCTTGGACGACCCGCTCACCCCATTCCATAAAGACAGCGAGAGAACTTTGTACAAGTCCAACGATGTGAGAGCCTGGACGTCTCTCCACTACGACTACGAGATCGTGCAAGGTCGGAGGCCTGGTGAGGTGCGACCACAGCAGGAGATCAAGGACGACATTGACCGGCTCTATGGGGTGAAAACAAAGGATTTGTACGGAGAGTTGCCGCTTCCAAGGAACGACAAACAGGACTATATCATTTCAATTCTTTATGATCGGTACGTCGTTTCACCCGTCACTTATCTACTGATCTGTTACCTCTCTGGCTATTCAGCGATCCAGCGTCCTAATAACTGTTGTTTTTCTCTCTACAAAGGTACGCCCTCGACGGAGCACCATTCAAAATCAATCTTTTCTTCGACCATGTCTCCCGAGATGCCTATCTAGGTCCCGAGTCGCCGAACTTCGTCGGAAGCGTCTACAATTTCAGCTCTGCTGTAGCGCAAAGCAATTGTGGGAACTGCTTGAAGCAGCAATCCGAGGGTGTCCGGAGTGCAGGACAGGTTCCCGCTACAGCCGCCATCCGACGGTATATCGAGCAAAACGAGAGGATGCCGGAGGTGTTGTATGTTGTGGTGAATTTGCTTGGACAGGTCAGTCAGCAGTGTTCATTCCTTCTAACCACAATTATACGAACTTGGCTAACCATCATTTGTCTCTCCTATTCATTTTCGCCTACAGCGGATTGAGATGAGCAGTGTAGCCGTGCAATTACATGTATCGAGAAGCCTGTTCTATACCCCAGAGCCCGAGGGTGGGGAGATCGAGTTTGAACATGTTAGCGATGGACGACAAGCGCCAGGATTCTTTGATTAGACTCTCTCACTCCTGAATACAGTGTTGTCTTGAGGAGCCATTGATGTAAGGAGGAAGAGGGCTTACCAGTGAGCTGGGATAGGAGAGAAAGCTGGAAATATTCCATATCTGGGAAGGACAGAAATGAACTCTATTCTCGCAATTACATGAGGAATCTCCTTTTCACCATGACCAATAGTTGAAAAGAGGAATTTTGTGGCATAACTGGACTACTGGCTTGGCTAGGCTTCTCCAATTCGGGGGCTTATCGTATTGGCATTTGGAGTACCAGTAAGTGTTACCCCGCATTGCTATGCAAGCTTCGCGCTAAATAATGATAAGAGTGAAGTGATTAAAAAAAAAGGAGATCGAACTTTACATTTTTAATGAGGTCGCTCGGGATTAGTCTCTGTCTATCCATACCTTATCCTCCCTTGCTCCCCCCACCCCATTAGTATCCATGTCCATGTCGACACAACCGCCTTCCGGACGCAAGTATCGCTCCAAAAAGGAACGTCCGTGCGATCTATGTCGCTCGCGAAAGATTCAATGCAAGATCCCTGGTAACGAGCCGGTCTGTGAGACCTGCAAGAAGCTAGGTCGGCCCTGCACTTTTGTTCGCGCGCCCTTGCGGAGAAAGCAGCCTGTTTCCCGATTAGCCAGCGATAGCAATGTGCATCGCCATCGTCTTCAGGCGAGAACTCCTAGTCCCCAGGAGAACGCAGGCAGCACGGAAGTTGATTGTGGTTACGGTTACAGCGATATGATGAATGTGGATGTCGATTACTCAAGGTTGAATCCCGCATGGTTGTGGCCGGGCTGCCAGGAGTCGTCTTTAGCAACGGCCGTGCCTATGGGATATGATGTATCCAGCTCACGCTATACAGCTGGCAGCATGCCTGCACCGCATTTTCAAGAGGTTGAGTCTCCTCTAGTCGGTGGCCATGGAGATCAACTGGGTTGCCCGGATGCCGGGCAGCCCGAAAGAGATTCTTCAGAGTCGTCTCCCGGTCGATCTTCGATGTCCTCCACAGACGGGACTAATCCAGTCGTGATGGAGCGTGGTTGTGAGACCCGAGAGTGTACAGACAAATGGGCCTCGGGTTACTCGTTGGAAGCTCGCAAGGGTTTCTCAAACGAACTAATTGGACTGTCGAGCGAATCTGATCCCTATCTTCTCCGGCACTACCATTACCACGACTCCGATACTTACAAAATGTTCCGCTTAGATTTTCGCAAAGTCGTGGACGACGACACAACGAAATCGCTTTCCAAGCCAGCTATGCCAGTCCAGTTTGTCATGATAAACGAGGACATCTATAAAGATGGAGTAGACGCCGTGGAGAGAATCTTCTCCGGAACCAGTAGTACAGAAAGTGAAGACCTCACGCTTCTCAACAAGCTCATATCTGCAGATTTAGGGTCTCGTCTGTTGCAACTGTATGCGGCTTCTCCCCCTTCTCCGTTCCAACGAACTCTGACAGGCGAGATACATGCAGATACTCCCGATTCGTCCATCCCCACTTGCCCGTCCTCTCGTTAGCCGATCTCCGGCAACTGCAAGACGCCAGAAGCACTCTCACGGGCCCTGTCGGTCTCCCAAGCGCCGTATACGCACTAGCAGCGTCATTCGCCTTTCTCGACGACGAGCTCAGTCTCTCGCGAGCCTACCTCCAAGTACCCACGGAAGATCTCTGGGCAATTGCACATCGCAGCTTCCAGCGGGCCAGCCGTCTCTCCCACATATCGTCGTTACAGCTCGGGCTACTTTTAGCACACATGCCACCCTCTCACTGGGCCGTCGCCGATCCTCCTAGTTCTTGGGCGCTTTCATGTTCCTGCGTCGCCCTCGCCGAGAGCGTCGGCCTGAACATGGAGCCATCGGGATGGCGACTGCCCCGGGGAGAGATCATGTTGCGACGACGACTGTGGTGGCTCACCTACACACAGCATGTCTGGCAGGCTCTAGTCATGGGTCGCGCATCGCATATCAACCCGACAAACTGGGACGTGTCCACGCTTACCGCGGCTGATTTCGAGGGCGACGCTGCATCCTCCCCTTCCTCATCATCACCATCATCATCACATATGTATCCCGAGTTCGATACAAAAATTAGAGAGTCGATTCGGGCGAATATCCCACTCTGTTTAGCACAGTGTCATCTCAGCGTTATAGCCGCCGATATGTTGCAAGAGTTCTAGTAAGCCCGTCTCCTTCCACTCAACCCCCCTCTCCCAAAACAAAAAAGAAAAAAAAAAAAAAGAGAAAACAGAACAGATAATAAAAGTAACAATACCACCTCATCCTAACCCTCCCCTCACGCACAATAGCACACTAAAAGCAGTCCGCGAATCCCCCTCCCTCGAGGCC
This sequence comes from Aspergillus haitiensis, assembly GCA_027569155.1. Classification (NCBI taxonomy): domain Eukaryota; kingdom Fungi; phylum Ascomycota; class Eurotiomycetes; order Eurotiales; family Aspergillaceae; genus Aspergillus; species Aspergillus haitiensis. Next base: position 56,569 of record JAPDEO010000090.1, on the reverse strand, counting down.
CTCCTACGACGCGCACAACCCCTCCGAACCCGCATCACAAGCTGGCGACAATCCCTCCCTCTCCTCTCCAAGCCAGCCTCCGAACTGACTGAAGACGAACTAAACCAAAGCGCCGTCCTCCGTCTCTCCCATCTCACCGTCGAAATCCTCATCTACCGTGCGCTACTCCGTCCCCTGGCCCCACCCACCGAACCATGCGTGGAACCCATATCCACCATACTCGAGAACAGTTACACATGTGCCAAAGTCGGCACGGAGCTTGTCTCAGCGCTGAAGGCGAAGAATTTTGCCACTTTCTGGCCATCCTGTCAGTTTCCTCCTCCTGCCCAAACCCAAACCATCCCCCATTATTTGAAAACAAACTGCTTGATTAGGTTTATGCTGTTAGTTAGATCCAGGCTAGGCTAATTGCAAGAAAACTACGACGAACAAACACAAAAACAGATACTCGAAACCAACTCTGCTACATCTCCACATTCATCCTCTTGAACCTGGTGCAGTCCCCCACGCGGGATATCGCGGTCCGGAATCGCATCTTGCTGGATCGGTGGAGGGACATTCTCCGGACACAATCGCAGGCTTGGCCGGTGGCCCGGTTGGCGACGATCCGGCTCGACGCGGTCTTTTGGAAGGGTTTGTCGGTGACGTTTCAGGGGATGGATGTAGACAGTCCCTGTCGCGTTGCCGTTGAGTGATTTTACATCATGTTTGTATTGGATTTACTGAGAGTGTCTCATCTCATATGGTGGAAGGATCTTCCTTAAGTCTATTGCTACGTTTCTCATAACACTAGACACTAGATAGGTTGCATATCAATGAATCAATGGCCCAGGAACCCCCTACTCCGAAAAAGAACACAGTAGATGGAGATTCTCCGTGCCCTGCCTATATACGTGAAGCAGATATACCTAGGTGTATTTGAATATTGAATTTTAATTCCTTTAAAGAAGAGATGCTAGACATCTTATTTACTTCTTCCCCTCCTGCACCCCCAACCACCCACGCGCAATAGTCTCATGCGTACAAAACTCGACCGCATCCCCAAACTCCGCCTTCAACCAAGACACCATCCTCTCCACCATGCCAATAATATGTGCCATCCCACTCGTATCCGGATGGATCAAAAGCGGGAACACAAAGTCTGCATCCCATCCCTCCAACCCCTCGCGTCGTGTGTCCGGATCCGTCTTCCTAGCCCGCTCCCACAGCCATAAAAACTTGTCCTTCCACATCTGCTCCACCACCCGCGTAGACACATACCCCATACTATTGGCTAAATGGGGGAGATACTGCAACGGCATCATGTCCTCGTTGTACCAGCCGCAGGGGAGCTCGACGAGCGGGTGCTGGCCGCCGTGCGGGTATGCGTGGGAGGCGATGGGACTCGGTTGGAGCCAGGATGCGGCCGGCTGGGTCCAGTCGATGGGCTGGATGGGGGGGTCCGATGGGGTGAAGTACGGTTGGGAATCGTGGTGCATGAGTGAGGAGTCATAGAGGAAGTGGTGTTCCCGGAGAAGTGTCACGGTGGTTTCGCGGATGGTGTACATGGGTGCGCGGTAGCCGCGGGGTTTCTTGCCCGTGAGTTTGGTGGCAACGTCGATGCTTTTTATTATTATTATTATATTTAGCTTTGAGATTTCTTGGGTTGAGCTTTGAGAATGGGACGAAAGAGGAATGGGGGATTGGGGGAAAGTACCATTTCAAAAGCACATCGCGCTCCTGTGCCTCGCTCATCTGGTATATTCCCTCGTGGGCATATCCGTGTAGTCCGATCTCAGCACCAGAGGCGACGACCGCTTGTGCCGCTTCGGGGAATGTCTCGACGGTGTGGCCTGGGATGAACCAAGTCACTTTGTCGGCGATGTCAAACTTACGGAAGAGATCCAGGAGTCGGTATGCGCCGACTCGACCGGCGAAAATCCCCGAGCTATAATCGGCCATGTTGTTGTCTGCGTGACAGCCCGTGCCTAGCCAGTGAGAGACCGCGTCGAAGTCTACCGAGAGCGCGACCTTGACCCGGGGTTTCTTCACGACAGGGCTCACCAGGGTTGGAGGCAGAGAGCTCGTTGTTGGTGTCCTTGTCGGGTCTAAAGGGGTCAGACGATACTCGCAGTCTGTCGGTATGCCTGCATTGACGGGATCAATATCCTGCGGGCAGGCACTCATCACGATAATGAGGTCCGTGTGAGCCTGTAAAGTGACATATTGGCTCTTATTGCTGGTGGGAGGTCGGATATTAAGACCGCCATGATGGTCAATCGCAACGTTCATGAATAGGTTCAACGGATCAGGAACCCAGTCGGGAGCGATGGAGAAATCAGGAAATGATTGTTGCAATGCCTACACATTTTTATCAAAAATGAAACGTTTTCTCTTTGAGTTAGCGAATTATCTTCCATGCGGCTTGGACAAGCCCACGTCATATCGTGCTCTCACTCTCACTTACCTGATGCATATTATCCGAACAATTGTCATGATACCCATCATATCCCTGCATACGATATCTCTCCGTATCGCACGCCGACCAGATGATATCGTGGACCCCCGGCGTCGTGTCCTCGGTGAGGGTAAGCATGGGTTTCCGGCGTGTGCTATACAGGTGGTCGCCCTTTGAGATGGCCACTTTCAAGAGGATCGTGCGCGTGTGCACCATGGAGAGAAAGTCGTGGGGGTCATGAGGATTAAACGCCCAGAAGTCCACCACTTGCTTGCCATGTGTGTTGATGACCGTGATCGCTTGGTCTTTTTTCGCCAGGAATGCCACGGCTTTTCGGGCAGGAATAGTACCCATCTTGATCAATTTTAATTTTTTTTTTTTCGTTCTATCCTTTTTTGCCTCTCCTGATCTATCTCACTTGAATAGATATAAAGGCAGTTGATGTGAAGTGGAGCCGCAGCTAAAGCAATTCATGGTGTTTTATATTTGGACTCGTGGTGATGATTCCAACCGCCGCCATGACGGCCGATGGATCGCCCGAGAGTGTGAAGTGATGGCCGACCGCGATGTGATAAGATGCCCGGGGTGGTGATGATAAAATGTGATTTGAACGGCGTCAATTTATTACCACGCGCTAAGAAGTATTCCTGTGTCCTAATATGTGCTAACTGAAGCCCCATCTGCCGGGGGAACTTCTAGTTTGTGAAGCTATTCAAAGATGCCTCGCTTCAAGGAGCTATCTCCGGTCCAAGGGGAACTAAAAATACTGTTGTTCTGTTTGCTTAATTAATTATGGTGTTTAATTCTATTTTATTTAGTATCTTATTTACAAACATAAGATGCGAGAGAAATACTCGCGAACTCTCAGCCCGTCAATCAAGCCCTGATCTCCCACCAGCCCGTCCGGGCGCAGCACAACGATCGCTCCCTGGTCGAGCGAGATGCCGAATTTATTGTGTGCCAGAGTTTCCTCATCGTAGTATGTATCCCCAAAGGGCCTCATGTCTAGTGCTTCGTACGGAGAACAGCCGACGATAGGACTAATCGTCAACCATCCGATCGCACTGTGAGAGGTCAGCTCGGGCGCCGTAGTGGTGAGATATTCTTCTAATTTCTGTAATGAGGCTCGAATGGTCGAAGTCACCCGGCCGACAAAGACTAGAACCCAGAACTTGGCCACATTGGGTGTGATCTGCTGCAAGCGGACTCGCTGGTTGGTCCCTGGTCGACGCAATTCGACGTCGGGAGGTCGACTTCCTGGAAGAATCGCGCAATATTTCCCGTCCCCCTCTACCAGGCCGCAATTAAGCACATTCTCTGGGTAGGAGATGCCCAGTCCAGTGTTAAACGAGGCGGCCTTTTCAAAGATCTCCCCGAGAACTAAGTACGGGTCCGCGGCTGGATCCCCCGTATACCAGGCGGGCCACTTGTGAGACATGAGCAAAGCAATGTCCTTGTCGTAGTCGATCAGCTTCTGCACGGCCGTCCTGCGCTCCGTGGCGTAAGTTTGCAGCACTCCGGGTTGGGTGACTCCGCGAACCTGCAAGGCTAATTTCCAGGCCAGGTTGACTGCATCATGAATGCCGGTGTTGAGGCCCTGCGCTGCGCCACTACTATGCGTGTGGGCGGCATCGCCGCACAAAAAGATCCGGTTGGAAGAGGTGGAGAAGTGCCGGGCGATGCGCTGTCCGATGGTGTATAGCGTCCACCAGTGCACCTCCTTAAATTGGACCTGGAAGGGCTTCATACTCTCAATCGCCTCCTTCACTGCAACCTCCTCCGTCACGCCGTCGGGGTATTTTGCGGCAATGGCAGAGCTGTAGGCGTAGCCGATCCGGGTGGCTCCGTGGTCCAGAGGCGCCCAGAGAACGTTTCCATGGGTTTGGCTTTCGATGGCTCTGGGAAGGGTGGTAAGTCCTGTATTCTACCCGAAAGGGGCTCGTGTTCATCCAATCATACCCATATGACCGAGTAATCGGCATGTCGGTCTCGACAATCCCATCGATTCGGATCCATTGGTCCTCAGAAGTGTCGCCGTCAAAAGGGATCTCCGCATGTCTCCGGACAAAACTCCGTCCGCCATCGGCACCGATGAGATACTTGCTGTGATCTGGTGAGACAAGGAGGACCCGGGTTCTCTCGAGGCAGCCGACTCACCTCCTTAGCTTAAACACCTTCCCGGTCTCTCCCTCTTTGAAGAATGACGTGATCGCATGTGCGTCTGACGGCGCAGACTCATCACAGTCAAATCCAATACACTCTGTACCCTGGTGGTAGGACGCTCCGACCGCCTGTAGTTTCTCGCGGAAAATCGCTTCCGTATACATCTGTCGCAGCACCAAGGTGAAGTCGTAAGTAGTGTCCTTGATATTCTCCATGAATGTCCAGACACGTCCCGGGATTCTTTATTGATGTTTCCCTCATTAGCTGTCGAGCAGAAGAGGGAGAGGAGGAGTAGAAAAAACTGTAAACTCACACTCGCTCCCCATCCTTGTACGTGACACTGCTGCGACAGGCAAACCCCAGCTGGAGCATCGGGTCAATGAGACCCAACTGATCGAGCTGCTCAGACGTTCGCGGGAACAGAGCAATGGCGCGTCCATAGGCATCTTGGGTCTCCTTTTGATGCTGTTCCAATACACAAACCGAAACGCCAAAGCGTCTTAATTGATATCCCAGCAGTAAGCCCACAGGACCCCCGCCTACAACCACCACATCGTATTGGGCAGCTTCAGCAAGACTTGAGTTTATAGCGGTCATTCTTCTTTCCTTTTGTCTTTTATGTATTGTTGTCTTTAAGTAAGACAATCAGGGTATTTTTAAGTTTGGTATTTTTTTTTTCTTTTCTTTTTTCTTTGCCTGCTGGTTGTTTCTCAACTACAGACTGTATCTTCTGCGCGTGTTCTGGGGAACATTTCAATCTACCACAACATATCCAAACAAACACGAAATATTTATTTGTACTCAACATGAAGAATCTTTTTGTTTGTTTACTAGGGATGGATGATTACTGTTGTGGACTCGGGGATCCCATATTTCTCACGGCGGATAAGCACTCCCGCAGTGTCGGCCAACCTTAAAGATAATAAGTTTTGCGGAGGGGGAAACAAGAAGAAAAGAAAAAGGTAAAAACGTCTCGAAAAGTAAGAAAATGACCTGCTTCAGTAGTGGGGGTTGCGTATCCATGGAGAGATGGCTGACAACCAAGAAACATCGCGCGATAAGACCGGGCATGTGCCTAATTAAACCCCAACCCCTCAAGATAACAGAACGCCAATCCTCCGTCGAAACAACCCAAGATCAGCCAAGGCCAGGATTATCACACATATCAATGGGGCAACTGATAAGCAGACGCCACAATGCAACCTCAGTGGTGTCTCCGATTGGGTCGTCGTCTTGTCTGCATTTGGCAGCTGGCGTTAGGCTTCCTTCATGTTCTCTGGCTATCAGTCAAGACCCTCCAAGAGTCTCGGGCGCTGAGCTTATAGTCGAGTGTACCCTTGATCCGGTTTGGAGATCGCAGGAGTAAACAAGAGAGAAGATAATATAAAATAAAAAATAAAAAAAAAAAAAGACAGGTCAAGATGCAAAGAGGGGGAGGAAATAAGGAGGGACTGAGCATCACCAGGTGGGCGCAATTAGGGTTCAAAGCCACAGACAGACGTTCTCTCTCGTTCTGGTCCAAGCTACATCGGCTATGATATCTATATTTTGATTCTGTTCGCTAATCTGATTGATCCGATTTATTGGTTGTATTTCGGTAACCGTGAGATGATTTAATATCCCAATATATCATGACCCCCCCTATTCGTGCCCCCGGTTCAACGTCTTATCGCGTGGTCCCATCAGCCATTGGCCCAGCTTACAGGCGCTCAAACCACGCTCTTATCGCTCCATACCGATTATGAGAAAGAAATACCCTAATATCTGGAGAGCCAAGGCGGTGGTGATACTACCTACCCAGGAGGTAGTACCTAGAACAGTATAGGGAGTTGTGTCCAAGACCGGAAAGTCTCGCAGAGGGTTGGCCACACAGTGAGATGAGGAGAAGGACGATACACCTATTATCTCCCAATCCTAGAAAATAATAAAAGTCCGACGGCCATCCCCCTGTTCCCTGAGTCCCTTGACGCGTCGTGCCCCTTGGGTTTTCCTCCTTGCCCGCCCCTACTCGTCATTTCTCCTTCCTCCTTCATTACCTCGTTACATTCTCTCCCCTCTCTTCCCCTCTTCTCGTACATTATCTAGTGTTCTCTCCCTATATCACACCTCTTCGCCGTGTGAATCGACACCATGGCACCATCCAAGGATGAAGGGGGTCTCAAATCGGCCGATGCTGACATGAATGAGGTTGGATATGTGGCAGAATCGCAAGTCCGTGACCATGGAGCAGACTCGGGGCTTACCAGATCCCTGGAGACTCGCCATCTGCTCATGTTCTCCGTGGGGTCCTCCATCGGAATGGGTCTGTGGTTGGGATCTGGTACCTCCTTGATCTCCGGAGGACCGGCGGCCATCTTCATCGGCTACTGGATCGCCGGATCGATCGCCTGGCTGCTCAACCAGGCCGTCGGAGAGCTCGCCGTCCTGTACCCGTTGCCCTCTGCCTTCCCCCAGTGGACGCGCAAGTTCGTCGACGAGTCGGCCGCCCTCTCGGTCGGCTGGTCGTACTGGTTCTCGGCCGTCATCACCGTCGCCAACGAACTCCAGGCCATCGTCACCGTCCTCCGCTTTTGGGATACGGACGAAAAGGTCCCCACGGCGGCCTGGCTCAGCATCTTCCTCGTCCTCATCCTCCTGGTGAACGTGTGCGCCGTCCGGGTGTTCGGAGAAGCGGAAGCGGTCATGTCGGCCGTCAAGCTCTTCTGGATCGTGGTCGTCATCATCACCGGCATCGTCATCAGTGCCGGGGGCGCGCCCAACCACCGCAAGATCGGCTTCGAATACTGGAACGCCTTCCCGTTCACCAACGGCTTCAAGGGCTTCCTCTCCGTCATGGGCACCTGTATCTTCGCCATGTCGGGCTCTGAGATGAGTGGCATCGTCGCCGCGGAGGCCCGCAACCCGCGCAAGGCCGTCCCCAAGGCCGTCAACGCCGTCTGGATGCGTCTCTCCCTCTTCTACATCCTCGGATCCCTGATCGTCGGCATCACTGTCTCCCCTTACAACGAGGATCTCTTCGGCGGCGAGGGTGTCAATGCCTCCCCCTTCGTGATCGCCTACCGCGTCGCCCGCATCGACGGACTCGCCCACGCCATGAACGCCATCATCTTCATCAGCGTCTTCTCGTGCGGCAACGCCCAAGCCTACGCCGCCACCCGCACGCTCAACGGCCTCGCCAACATCGGCATGGCACCCAAATGGTTCGCCCAGTGCGATAAGCAGGGTCGCCCCGTCTACGCCATCGTCCTCAGCTTCCTCATCGGCGGTGGGCTCTGCTACCTCAACGTCAGCAACTCCGGCGCCACCGTCTTCGGCTGGTTCTCCAGCCTGACCTCCCTCTGCGCCCTCTACTGCTGGGGCATGATCTTCATCTGCCACATCCGCTTCCGCGCCGCCTGGAAGGCCCAAGGCCGCAGCGTCAGCGAACTCCCCTGGAAGACGTGGACCTGGCCCTGGGGCTCCATCTACGGTCTGGTCTGGTGCATCATCCTCATCGTTGTCCAGTTCTACCTGGCCGTCTGGCCCCTCGGCGCTCCGACGACCGCCAAGACCTTCTTCGCAAACTATATCTCCATCGTCGCCATCCTGGTCCTCTACATCGCCGCCAGAATCTACTATCGGGGCCCCTTCTGGATCAAGGCCGAGAATATCGACCTCGATACCGGTCGTCGCCATTACGTCGATGATATCGATGACCTAAAGAAGAAAACCTTTGTCACGAAGACGCTTGATTTCATCAAGGGAGATGCAAGTTATTAAATTGAAATCCCCGTTAATGCCGTGCATGTCATTTCTCTCTCTCTCTCTCTCTCTCTCTCTCTCGTGTTTTATCCGTTCGTCATCCCTCCCCCCCCCTCCCCTTTGCAATGCAATTGTGGTGTGTAGGGAGTGGTTTGCCTTTGCTTGTATGATCTTTTCTTCCCTCATACCCCCCTCATGTCATAGTAGTATCTATTCATCTATTCATACCTACCTAAGTACATGACTACATGTGTGCTGTTTTGTTCTCTGTCCTCTCTCTCTCTGACAACGATGAAGACATTCCTATCTACACTCAACTCAACTCACGTCGGTTTTATGCAGCACAAGAGTATCTACTTAGTTAACTTTGCATAACTGGAAATTATAATCCGAATCCCATGTGATTCTTCTTTTTAATAATTTTTCTTTCCCTTTTTTTTTTTTCCGCTGTTAGATCCTAATCATGGTTCTTGTATTTTCCCAGCACTTCGTAGGAAAATATATCTATTCGAACACACATGAAAAAATAAGCCCGCGTTTTTATTAATCTTAAATTCCATTGGGTAAATGGTATATGTATTGGCAATTTCTTTGTATCTATTTTTTTTATTTTCTTATAAATACTTCGGTATAAGCATTAAAAAAAAGAAAAAAAAAAAGAAAGAAAGAAAGAAAGCATAGTTCTTGGCCCAACGCCTAATAGCTCCAGTACATGATATATATGTTCAACGTAAACACAGCAGCGATGCAAGTCATAAGAAAACTATCATGTCGTCGTCATTTTTTTCATCGTCATGTCTTATAGTGGCCATCTCACAATTACCGCTGGCGGAACCTGTAGCTGGGATTGTGTCTCTGGAGGGAAAAAATTCATAAAATCTTGCTCCACGATACTTGCACGTCTCACTACGGTCCGATAGGTTTCCTTGCTATTTTGACTGAAGACTTCCGACACAGGCGAGTAGATTGTCTTTTCCTCAATTCCCAATGTGTAGCATTCAGTCCTATCGCTCTGTCGGTCCGGGTCGGAATGGGATGTGGATGTATTCATGATGCGCCGTTCCAGCGTGGTCGTTTGTGCCTTGATCCAGTCGCGCCAGGCTGGGAACATAGACCAGCGAACCGCGCAGCAGAAGCCCCAAACTCCACTGAGCTGTTTCCTCATCACATCAGTTCCAGCCTTAGGGATAGGGAGATTGATGGCGGGGGGTTTTTTTCCCCCTTTTTTGGAAGCCGGGTGAAGAGAAGGGAGAAGGGGAAACCAAAAACATCTAACTTACCGATAGAATGATCCACGCAGCCATTATCATCCCTTCACTTGCTCCGAGTTGAGACACATGATTGAGACACTCGTCACGATTCCCGCCGGTCGTTGCGAGACAAATTAACCAGGGCGCCAATTGCTCGGACGAGTAATCTGCACCAGTGCCGATGCGTAACAGTGCCTGACAAAGAAACGCAGCGTGGAAGAGAATTAACCCAACGATCACGACAGCGCGCCACTGCAACTTGATGATGTTCCAGATTCGGGAGGTGATTTGCCTTCGGGGATGGTATTGGACTGGCAGATGCAGGCCTAGGGGCAGGGACATGTCCTGGGAATCTCGTCCTCGTGAGAAGGGAGACGAGAAGACGCGGAGAGGATTGCCCCACGGGTCCAGAATATGGTGAATACAGTGAGCTATAATAAGTAGTTGAAGCAGGAGGGAAGATCCAGAGACACCCAGGAGAGGTCCCCAGAAGGAAGCTCGGCCGCGATAGCTATTGATACTGCAGATTTTACCAGTGTGGTAGGCGACGCCGGAGGCAAACAGAGCCTCGACGGTCAGTCCGACCGAGCCGACGAAGATGCAGCAGAGGACAAAATACATGAATTTCTTGCCCAGTTCAACTTCCCAGCAGAGGTGCAAGTACAGGGTCAAGGAGCGAAAGAAGCCTAAATTTGTTGACGTGTGGTCGGTCAATGAGGCCCTTTAACAGCTCGCAATGATGCTTCGGAAAAGGGCATGGGAAAACGTATACGTACAGCTAAAAATCAGCACCCAAACCCCGTATAGGAGAAAGAACCCAGAAACTGCACAGTAGTGGTCGGAGAGCCAATCGTTCGGCGTAATAGCATCGTGGCATTGGTCAATTGAGGGCGCTAGAGAGAGGATGAAGGAGATCTACTCCGTCCCTTGATTAGACGCGGATACTCTCCTACCATCAGAGAACAACAGAAGTAGAACGCAGTGATTTACCGCTAGAAAAATAAAACCGATCAAGGGACTGGTGGTGAGATAGTGTCTCCAAGTGGCACTAGCGGGGAGAAGCGCAAAGGTCGCCCCCAAGATGATCGCGAGTACGAGAATGAAAACGCCAATCCAAGGCACCATGTCCAAATTGAAGCCTTTTGGGTCGCGTAAATGCCAAGTTAGCGTACCCTACATCTATGAGGAGAACCAGGTTAAATTATTCAGGTAATACCTACTGGATGAATACCGCCATGACTCTATCGGACATGGAAGACAACAAACCACCCCCTCTGCAATACTCGGGACAGATTTACACCATCGGCCATTAAGATCTGGAGGACGATCATTAGCTTGACAGCGAACTCCGATGCTGGAAAAAGCGTTCTATACGAACCTCCACCACTATAAGGAACAGAAAGCTCCGCTATAAATGGGTAGGGACAGGACACATTGCTAAACAGTGGCTCGAGGCCCCCAAACTCCATCGTAAGAGGAGGCGAGGATGTGATGTCTTGCAAACGAGCCTGGAGCGGCGATATGAGATGCAAGTCATGAGAAGTTCCTTGAAGTGGGGAGGAGGGACTTGTGTAAAATACTTGGAAGACCAAGTTCACGATAGGCCAAGGCTGACGTCTCTCCCTGACTGACTCTGTGATGGTGGGGGGAAGAGATCCGTGCCTCCCGATCTAGAGAGACACCGCTAGATGAGGGGCGACGAGTGAACAGTCATAACCATGATAATGATAATGATAATAATAATAATAGGTAACTATTTTTATGAATACTGCATAATGCACTTCTGATTCTTACGGAGCAGGGAGGTCACGATGGATTGATTGGTTTGCACAAGCCAGAGCCAGTTCCTACACCCTTCCACGTAACCGGAGACAAGACCACCAGTTCATCCAACCTCCGCATGTGTTACCCCAGAATATCGCTCCACGCGGAAATACCTGGGCCAAGGACGGATCCGGTTCCTGTTTGCCGCGAGGTGGCGGAGTTTAGTTACCTCGTTAGGCTTCAGAGGCTCATCGCGTTGGCGACGACGGTATGTGATCCTTCTCATGTGGCGCCGAGGCAACTCTGCCTATTTTCCGGCTGCTTGTTTTTTGCCCTCTTACACAAGCCCAGGCTCCCCCCGGTCTCTCCCCCTCTCTTGAGGGCTCTCTCCTTCAATCTTTGTTCATCTCGCGGTTCTGGCACATCGCATATCCTTTATATACAGGAACCAACCCCATCAAAAATACCCTTCCCCGACGTATTGTGTCCCGCTTGTCAGTTGGTGCAATTGTTCCTCAAGTTTCTTGTTTTCCATCATCAGCTTCTCTACCCAGTCTGCCGTCCGCTCCAACACCTCTCTTTTGGTGGACCGAGCTTGCTCAAGGCCAGGAACGATTCGATACAGTTCTTCGTACAAGTCATTCTGGTTGCGGCGCCGGTTGCGTTCCGCAATGATATGGAGTAGCCTTCTGCGTTTCTTTCTCCGAATCTTGTAGGTCTCGCCATCGTCTCCCTCGGATATTTCGACCGACCAGCCCCCGAGAGTGCGTGGAGGGGGGATTTGTTCCACTTCTGTAGGTACAGGAGCGGAATAGGTAGCGGGATTCATCGAACCCCCGTAAATGTATAGTAAATTTTGCTCCATCCCAACCGTGGATGATCCGTCGTGAGTCGGGTGGTATCCATTCGGACCAAACGACAGATCCGAGCCCCAGTAGAGATCATCTGGATTTTGAATCGCGGTCTCGTCCTTAAGGGGATCCGTTTTCTCTTGGAATGGAGACGGGGTCGGTGAAGGCTCGTCATCTATCCGGATGAGTACGTGGCTAATCACGCCATTGACAAAGCAATCGTATTCGCTTCGAACAAAATCGAAAGAGCCTGGGTATGCGCCTTTTTGTGGAAAAGGATATAATTCTGGCGAAGCTTTTCATCTAGTTAGTGTGCTAGTCTTTTGAAGATCTCTTGTCCCCACAAACCTAGTGTCTCCCCTGGGTCCTGGTCTAGGACATGTGGGGGAGGAGCATCGCAGCGAAGGCTATTTGAATCTCCCCTTTGTTCTAGAAAACTGGGGGGCGCTGGATGTGGCCCTGCCCCATATAGTGCCGCCATCACCAGGCCAGGCGTCTGCAATTCTAATTGGGAACAAAGATATGGTGTGAAGAAATTACCTCATACAATCCACATTGGGAGCAAGAAAAATTTGGGGCTCGACATGCAAAACAATGCCGAAATAAATCAATAAATAAAATGGCAATACAAGCTAGACCTGGAATTCTTCCTTCAATTTATTAAAAATCGATGCCATGAGAAAAACAAAACAAAATTCCTGGAAAGCTTTCCCAATATAATAGCGCTTGTTCCTGGGAGAGCAGATGACGGGGCTTTCTCGAAATACGTAGGTTCAACTATGATGATAGTCTTGTCTCAGTTCATTCTAGGAGGAAAGCCACCAACAGCATCCCCAGGCTGCCCCCTCTCTTATGTTAGTGGGGTCTATAAGTATCATCTCATTAGCTCCTTATGGAGGGAGGTAGGTTGTGATATTCAGTAACCATTGCGGGGACCAATCATCTTGCACTCCCATTTCTTTTCCTTGGGGGCACAAAAACAAGGTCCATGCAGATTTGGGGGTCGACTCCTTGCCAGGTTCTCGATCATCCGTATGATCCACGACTCCACCACACTGTTCGCCCCGGATCGTGTCTAGTCGATCGCCCAGGTCGCTCTCAATTCGACGGTGCAAAAAACATACACCGGTGTAATTGGTTCTGTCTGAATGCTCAATATAAATAAACAACAGCGGGCCGTTGATTGGCTCTAGAGGGGCCTTTTGGCCATTGCTGGAACAAATTAGATGAATCAGTGGTCGACTCGGACAACAAACTGACGCCATCACCGCAAAGCTTACCGGATTTGAACAAGCGCCCTATCCAAGTCATGCCTCGGACTCTCATTTACATTGTGAATCCAGCCATGAAAGGTATTTCTGTTGACGCAAATTGTCAATCACCTAATTGATAGATATTAAAATGTCTTTTCCCCTCCCTTTCACACCGAGTCTCGTTGGATACAACAAACTTGGAACATGCTGTTCTCCATGTAGATCTGTGACATCTTTGCTTTTGTATTGAGAGACCTTTTAGATAGCCAGATGTCCATCCGTTGATGCGTCGTAGCTCGTCGTATAATTAGAGATTGAGGACCAAGTCACCGTCCGTGCCTGACTACCTGCGAAGAGGAAGCGGGGTATTTCAATAAGATTCCTTAGTCTCCGGCGGGATCCTGCGGGCCAACAGAACGAGCATCTAGGCCATCATTGTTTTATTTCTGAGGGATTCATAATGTGCGGGGCATTTCCGCTTGCGATCAATAATAGCTTTCCTGCACCACCAGGGATCAGGGACAGTCGATGTGACAGCCAAGGTTATTGTCATTCGTAGAGGGTGGTTATGATAACTTATATATCTTTTTGTTCTGTTTGTCTTCTTTGCTTGACATGTTTGCAACGTGCGTCGCTTTACCGTCATAACTGTCTCTAGTACCTCCTCCTGTTGGAAACTATCAATCGATAATGTCACGTTCGTTTGAACAGCTATCTCAGTATTAACCAATTACGGAGGCTGCCATATAGAGAGCCTAGCTACCTATCAACACTTAATCTTGCTGGTGTTTGTCTGGACTAGGCTGTCTAGGCTTAACACGGACCATTGGCCGACACTCGACAGGGCCTATTTACTAAATGTAAGGTTCCAAGTTCTCCCATGTACACATCTACGATCGAGAGAACATAATATTGATAAAATTTCGATATATACGGGCCCGATTACGTATTAAAACACGACAGCTGCCCGAGTTTCATGCGCTACCCACACTTCCAGGAGAGCGTTTAATGTCAATCATCCAGGTTCTCATTTCCATTATGTGCGCATAGTCTCTATAGACCCGGAACTAAAATGGAATAATCTTTGTTAAGAGTCTTGGAACTGAATGCTGGCTCATGTCCTGCTTTTGCCTTACGAAGAGCGGTTGCGCTCTGGGACTACTTACCATGCTGGGTCGACAGTGTTGGTTTAAGTGTAGCTTCTGCGAGTTATGTTAATTTCACAGTTTCTGGGAGGAGGCTTCAGGATTATCACTGCCAAAACCTAAGCTGTCAATCATCCTCTACAATTGATATCCCCCTCCTCGAACTGTCCATCCCAACTCAGTACTCATTATCGTAGATTAGGATGTTCCTCTAGTCTGGCCTCTTTAGAGCTCCACAGCTAGCTAATAGTAGTGTCATTAACCTCAATGCCAAGGATCGCTACACTTCAGATTATTGTCCTCTTACTCCTATTCTTACAAAGTCTGGTGCCTATTATCAATTTGGTGGATGCTGAGGCCCAGATCTTGTCAACCAGTTTCACAACTCCTGCCCGGTGGGAGTTCACGAAGAAAGGGCCAATTAGCTTCGCAGTCAAATACCAGGTTCATCAGATCAGATCTACCCTAGAGTATCTGAAGACCTTCACTGGGCACACAAGGCCGGGCACATATCCTTTTACCTATTTAAGAACACTTTGCCACCAAAGCAGAATCCCGCCAATGACCTGTGACCTCAGTATACACCCTGAGTGGGTCCAGGGGCGGAGTCCTCATTGGTTAATTGATCGATAAAAAGTGCGTAAGTCTACCCTTGATTGGTGATATTCTCAAACCCTTATCCACCAGAGCCAATGGAGGCCGTCGATAGCAATAAGCACTATCCTTTATAGGGTAATAACTAATGATGGCTAGATCCACTAAAAATGGCCCCGAGACGCTTCTTTGTTGACCCTGAACTGAATAGGGCGGCCTTGAACCGACTTACCGGCTTGACGATGATAATTCTTTCTCCACCCTTCATCATCTCATTAAGTTCCTGTCCACCGTCCCAGCCCATCGCCCGGTGCGTTTATGCTGTCAAGGATCATCAAATTCTGCTATGTTGGCCTAGTCCCTTCCCTCTTGTACGGATTATCATGCACTCATCGTCCTTAGCCCCCGCATCCAGAGTCATTTTCCCCTTCATTTTTTCTGGAGGGATGCTCACGGGGCTGACGACATCTCCCCACCACCATCCGCCTGCGGAGCATGCGACTCGAATATGCCTGGAGGCCCGGAGAAGAAGTTGTATAGCTTCTGGTTGCACATCACCGGTAAGATTGTCTTTAGCCCAACTGTCAATCGGGATCTGAAACTCACGCCTCCCTTCAACACTCCTTAGACCGGTACTGGACGTTTCGACAACCACACTCTCATGATGGCCGACCGATTCCCTCAGGGTGGCGACCGCTCTCCCTCCGTCCACCCTACCTCACCCTGATCGCCTGTATTATGCTTCTGATGCTTGTCGTCCTCGAGGCTTTGCGGCAATATAGCGAGAGAAATGGCGGTCTAGTGCGTCTTCAAACCACCGCGGAGGTTTCCACCACACAATCCCTGGCCTACAATTATATTCCTGTCGTCTGTGCCTTGGTTCTTTCCACCTTATGGTCATTCATTGACTTCGATGCCCTACGCCTTGAACCTTATTTCCAACTATCAAAGCCGGAAGGTTCCCCTGCAACAACGCTATTTATCAACTACAATTTCGGACAAACCTTTCTTACCCCAATACGATCCGCCAGGCGAAAGCATTGGGTAGTCTTCTTGATTGCCATATTCACTCTTTTGATCAGAATATTTATGCCAGCCTTGCAGAGTGCCCTCCTCGAACTGCGACAGATTACCGTGGTAAATGATGAGCAGATGAAAGTTTGGTCTCAGCTGGTGAATCTGGACAACCAGGCCCGCTGGATGGAGGCTCAGGAGGATAGCCCGCGCAAAGATTTTGATATGTATTACTCTACCAGTGGAGGCTTTCGGCAAACTCGTTCGGGTCAATATGCAGTTGCACCGGTTCAGATTCCCATGGATGATCGCCGGGAGAGCACTGTGTGGACACTCAACCAGACCATTTACTGGTCTGAGCTCACCTGTGATGCCTTGTTAACCGATTTTCAATTCGCGGTCACCGTTAACGAGACCCCCAGTTATCTTTCATGGAATGTCTCGGAGGTCCATATCCCTGATACTCATGATATGGATTCGAATTGCACTTTGGACTTCCACTACGAGAATATCTTTTTTTCCGATACCGATTTCATCCAAGTGAGGTATTGGGAGCCGACGTGGTCAGGTACCGGGTATGAATCAGGAGGGGCAAAGAAGGCCTTCACCACCCGTGGCTGCAATCGTTTTGACCTCTATGGGATTCTTCTCTCAGTAAATGCGACCATGTATGGCGATAACCCTATCGGCGCGATTGGCCCTGAGTTAACATCCTCAGCAACTCTGTTCGCATGTAATGTCGAGTACTATCATGCACAGGCTGAGATTACCATGCATGCAAACAGCTCCATTACTAACACTCGAGTATTTCCTGAGACTGCAGACCTGCTTGGTGAATCCCTATTCAACGTCGAGGCCTTTGAGAGTCTCTTGGCGCACCGCGCGCTGTACATGAGCGACATCCTCTTCATAGGCTTCGATGAGCAAACAGGGGGTCGTACAGTGACAGAACTGCCCGTCATCAGTCAGTACTTGGGAGATATAGAACCCGTTCTGGTATTTGATACCTCAGGACCCATGACCCTGCCTGAGTTTACTTCCAAAGTCACACGCGGTCTTCGGCAAACCTTTATCCTCACGATGAGCCGCCTTTTCAACCCGGAGGCTCCACCAGTTATTATCCCTGCCTTCCGCACCACACGGCAGGTTGCAATTTCCATCGTCAGCGGCGTGGTGCTCTTTTCCGAGCTCATCCTAGGATTTGGTACACTCTTTGTGGTTTTCATGGTCCACTATTATCAAAATCGTCCGAATATTCTTCAGAGCGACCCAAGCTCGATTGGTGCTATGTGCAGTTTCTTGACCGATGTACTTGGTCCACAAAACATTCTCTCCGATCCACATACCGAATTCCATCAATTTTCAACTCGTCAACTGCGTCGACTTCTCCGGGATTGTCGTCTACAGTGGTATTATGGCCCTTCTGGAAGACGCTTGGAGATTGTCAAAGCCGATGGCTCCCCCGTGCTTCGAGACGACCAAATTGGCAATCGCTCCGACCCGATGCCGCACTTCCTCATCATCCCCATTTTCATCGTCGAATTCCTTCTCCTGATTGCTGTTATAGTTGCGCTAAGTCTCATAATCGCCTCTCTAGCCCGCGATGGTGGCTTTAAACACTTAACACAATCGAAATCCAGCGTCCTTCAAGTCATTCTCTCATTCCTCCCGTCTATGGTTGCGTCAGCGGTTGCATCACTGTGCACATCGATACATAGGAACATCAGCATCCTCGAGCCATGGGTCCACCTCCAACGCGGGATGGCCACTGCTCGTACCTCTCTGACCATGAATTATTCTTGCCAAAATCCTTGGGCGGTTCTACCGAAGGCTCTAAAAAACCGCCATGCCCTTCTTGCCTTAATTTCGATTGCCTGTGTCGTGAACACGTTTCTCACCCTAATCGCGGGTGGATTGTTCACGCAGCAACTGAACCAGTCCACATCATCGACGTTGTCCTTGCTATCAAACTTTAGCCATTCTTCTTTTCTCCGTACCGACTTCGCCATTGAGTTCACCGAGTATGATTTGATACAGACCAGCATCACGAGCGGCGTACCCTTGCTCCCCTGGACAAGCGCGAATGATTCTTTTGCCCCCATTACGATTCTCAGTCCGGATGCAGACACCACATATAGTGCCACGACGTTGGGTATTGGGGCAGATCTCTCCTGTCGAGTCCTATCGATCCCGGACAGTATTGTGTGGCTTGAAGACAGTGCCTACTGGACCTATTCACCCTTCACGAACGCAAGTCGACAGTGCCTAGTTAAAACAGTAACTTCAAAGGACCCAGAAGAAGCAATCTCCCTTTCTATTAATTTTCTCTCTCCAATAACCGAGGAGGACATGGATGAATGTCAGACGTCCACTGTGATGATTGTTGGTCGATGGAACTATACAGGCAACTCAGCCATCACTCCAGATAACACCATTGGATTACACTGTGAGCCGCAGGCCCGCCTCACAAACTTTTCTATCACTTTTGACCAGCGTGGTCAGATTGGCAACTTTTATGAAATTCCTGATACAGCCATAACATCCGGCGAGATGTACAACAATGCGACCGTCAGTTTGGGCCAATTTAATAAGGTTTTTGCCGCGATCCCACAAAGCTTTATCGGCAAGCCTCAAGGGACAAATGGGTCATACGTCTCATCATACGATTGGGCGGGCTTCCTCGTTGCTCATCTTTATAGAGAGGGTGATCCTAACATCTCCCAACTCGACGCCCAACGTCTAATAGACCTCTCTCAGATTGTGTATCAGTGGGTGTACAGCACCTACTTTTCTCTTTGGCGAGATATCTACCTACTACCCTTGCAGGAACCTCTCGTTGCCCAAAACGCAACACTAATATCTAGTGCGTGGTGCATGGTTCCGTCGGTACCTTCGCTCACTATCGGTATGATCATCATTGGTCTGGATACAATCGTGGTGTTAGTGGTTTTTGGCACTCGTCGTGGTCGTTTTCGAGGACCCCGGGTGCCCCGATCTGTCGGCTCTGTAATACCATGGATCGCCAACACCCGCATGGTCAACGACTTTCGCGGCAGCTATGGATGGACCAACACCCAGCGGCAGATTTATTTGGAGCGGTTGGATAAGCGATATGCCTTCCGGGTGTTCCGGCGAGAGGACAACCGAGAACGATATGCAGTCGATGAGGAACCTGACGACAAGGCGGTATCGACCAGTGTAGATGTAGAGACAACAACGGCTGCTAACAAGCCGCCAGAGTCTATTGAGCTTCATGTGCTCGAAAGCCCGGGCAGTGCCCCTGAAAGAAACCATGAGCAGGCATCATGAGTTAATGTGAAACGACAACCTAGATAACCATACCTGTACATGTAAATATGCGTTCGTCCATTCTCGGATTCATAATATTTCTCCACCGCTGTATATAGTTATGGACATGAATCAATCTTACTGTGCTTACTTTGGCTAGTTAACTTATATAATCTCATTTTCCTTAGCCCCGCAGGTTTAATTGACAACTATGTGATTACTCTCTTTCTCTCCCATCTCCTCCTCCCATCCTCGCTCAATGTCAATTTGAATTTATTCTTGTCGCACACGCATCCCCAACCCATCAATATGGCAGATGCAGACCCCATTGAAGTCCTAGTGTATGGTCTCGGCGCGTTAGTACCTCCTCCCCCTCCTTAAAACAATCCTAGCCATACATTCCTCGTTCCCTAACAGCCCCGCATCAGCATCGGCTCCTTCTACGCTTTCATTCTCCAGCGCTGCGACCGAGTCCGCCTAACCGTTGTCGCCCGGTCAAACTATGACGCCGTGAAACAGAATGTAGCAATCCCTCTCTACACGTCAAGTCTTGTGGTACCTTACTTATATTCGCACTTTTCCTCTCTTCATACAGGGAATCTTCTTAGATAGTTCCAATCACGGACAAAACCGATTCTACCCGTCCAGGGGTAAGTTTTTTTTTTTTCTCATCATCTATCTATCTCCCTTTCTTCCAATATTTGTATGCTCTTGTTTGCGCTGTCCCGTACATACATACATATATACCTACCTGCCTACTCTTGAAGGTATTCTATTCCATAATATTAAAAGTTACACCCACATACTACATGTAACATGTAACTCCGATAGAGGTTTTCCCTGCTCAAAGCAAAATCGAAAGTGTGGTGTTATTTATTTATTTGACAGAGAAAAAAAAAAAAGAAAAAAGAAAAGAAAAGAAAACTCACAACCGTATAGTGATTCGCTCCCCCGCCGAAGCACCACCAGATATCACATTCGATTATGTCGTCTGTGCGCACAAGGCTATCGATCCCGATGCAGACGTGATATCCCTCGATCCAGTGATCAACGAGACGAAGACGACAATCGTGATCTTGCAGAATGGAGTCGGGAACGAAGATCCGTTTCGAAAGCGATATCCTGTCGTGACCATTATTTCGTGTGTTGTACGTTTTTCTCTCCCCCCCCCCTTCCTTTTCCCCCCATGTAATAAAAGAAAGAAAGGAAGAAAGAGAGGCGGAGAGAGAGGTATGTTAACGGGAAACCCACAGGTCTGGGTCGGCGCCATCCAATCCTCCCCGGGAGTAACACAACACAAAGTAGCGGAAAACACACAATTAGGACTCTTCCCCTCCTCGGCCGATCGACAACAAACCGACCAAAGGTGTCTCACCGACTTCACGGCCCTCCTCGCGCAAGGCGGAACCCCTTTCGAGGTCCTCCCGGACATCCAGATCGCACGGTGGGAAAAAGTCGTCTGGAATGCGGCCTGGAACGCCATCACGGCGCTCACGATGCAGGATACCATGACCTGGCTCGAGTCCTCGGCGGATGCGATCCCGTGGACCCAGCGAGTGATGCGGGAGGTGATTGCCGTGGGGCGAGCGTGTGGGGTGCCTCTGGCGGATGGGCTGGAGGAGGAGTTTATTCGGCGCATGCAGGGGTTGAAGGGGGTGCGGACGAGTATGCAAACCGATCGGGAGATGGGGAGACCGATGGAGATTGAGGTCATTTTGGGGGTGCCGGTGCGGAAGGGTAGGGAGTTGGGTGTTTCGATACCCTCGTTGGAGACGTTGTATGTGCTTTTGAGGGCTGTGAATGAGGTGTTTCTTCGGGGGAGAAGTTCTTAATTAGGTATTTAACTACTTGATGATGATAGTAACCTGTTGCGGTCACAATTTTTTTTTTCTTCGCCTACTTCTATCGAGTGGAAGGGGAAAGAAGAATCTATTCTAGTCCGTTTATATTCTAGATTCGTTTTTTGTTTCCATTCAATCTTGCCGTTGCTGTTGTCTACCTAGACCAAAAGAAGGACGAATTCAATTCGGCAAAGAGAAAAAATAAAAAAGGTTCAAGTTCGTAACACTCATTTCTGTTGTTTTTTCCAAAAACAACCCAACGGGAAATCCAGCCCTGATAAACTCTCCTCCTTCCACGTCGCGAGAGGACTTTGAAGCGTCACTCGACCAGAATTGGGAAATGCTCCTACGCATGGTGACGCCCATTGATCTTGCTCCAGTGACGGGAACGAAGCTTGGATGCAGAGCTGATGCCACCAGAGAACACGCGCATGACGGACCCTGCGAGCTTGGCCGTAGTAGGCGTGAGATCCATGCCCATGTTCGGTGGTCCATTCCAATTGCCGCTGCTGCAGTTCTCGTCAATGTTGGTGCACTTGTCTTGCCAGATCTGGCAGTTCTTGTTTCCAGTAGGCAATGCCGTGTGCCAGCACACATCACTCTGGTCCCAGCATTTCTTGGAGGACTATATTTTCAAGAAAACATGAATGTTAGCTGTGATCCAAGGAAAGAGTAGAGCAAAAGAGCTTAATGAAAAATGGAAAATAAAGGAGAGAGGATAGCTTACGGCCCAGCATCCATCCTCGGTGCTGTAAGCTGGCACCTCAAATCCGCACCAATCGTCTCTCTCCAGGATACATCCTGCTGGCTTCAGTCCCTTGATTTGGACCGAGGAGCTGCTTGTCGTCGCCTTCATGTTAACCGATGCGACCGCAGTTGAGGCACTCGCGGTAGTCTCTGCAACAGAAGCAACCGGTGCTTTCGAGGTAGTTTCCGCACCGGGCTGATAAACGGCGGGACCAAATTTCGGGAAGGGTAGCTCCAATGGCTCCTCGAAGATGTTGTATGTCATGGCTGGGATGCTCAGATCGTAGGTGCCCTCACCGATGCTCACAGTCTCAGGGCTCGCATTCCCACCACCAGTGACATACACCTGAGCACAGCCGACGTAGAACTGCGGATCAGGGGGGCTATCCTGCGCTGACTGCAGGGCCAACAATTCTGGTCGCACGAGATAATACCCAGATTTGATGTCGGACGGGATCTGCGCAGACAGCAGACCATTATTGGCGATGAGTTTTTCGGTGCACCATTTTCCATCCGTGGTATCGTAGTCCATCTCGTAGATCTTGAACCAGCCATCACCAGCGGCGTTGTTAGAAGCCGTGGCATCGTCGACATGTTTCATATACACTGCACAGGGCCCTTTGTGGCTCGGGTCGATGGATCCGCCCCAGGGATCATCGGGGATCGCACGGAATTCAAAGGTGAGCGTAGACGTTGCTTCCACAGGACAGACCCGGGAGACAGATTGTTCTCCGTCATAGCCTTTTGAATCAAAAAGGGAACAAAAACAGAAATTGATGTTAGTGGATCTTATCCAGGAGGCCAGACCCTATTACACCGGGGGAGGGGGGTTATTTACCGCAAGCCATAGCAGCATTGGAAAGAGGCTCTATGGGAAAAGTCGCAGTTTCGACATCGCGGTTCATCCGAACACAAATGCCATCACCCTGACTGACGCCATCAACGTACAAGGTGGTGAAGGTGGTGTGGCCAGCCACAAGGGGGAGAATGAATGAGAGACCAAGAAGAGAACGCATGTTGAAGTCAAAAAAGCAAAAAGTGAAAAAGAAAAAAAAAAAAAAAAAGTTCTTAAACAGGAAAGGAGCGTAAGAAGAGAAGTGAGTGGTCAAAGGAAGGAATGCAAACAAACAACTGGTGAAGGAGAGGCACTGAGTGAGAACAAATCCATCGCCATCAGTGGAGAATATTAGCGAATTATATATGTGAACAAATGTTTAAAGGGAAGTTAAACAGGAAAGGGAAAAAGATCGGGCGCGTAGAAAAAGAACTGATATCAACAAGCGGTGTTTCATTGCTGCAGCCGCAGTTTCAGCATCCACCACTCATTCCGATCGATTCGGATCTCGCACCGACCCTTATTTTCTCGGCCTTCGACCGCGTGGGTGTGGATTTCTCATGCTTTTTTCACTCTAATTCGAGGGTTCCAGGATGCCACCGCAATGAGCCTGATTTTGGGCCTGATTTCAGGGAAATGAGGTGTCACCCCTGTCAGCATCCATTGATGTCACCGCACATCCAACCGATTTCATCCTCCGACAAGTGGCGTATCCTGAATCGCACCATGTGCTCGGAGGGAGAGGGGCTATAGATCTCCCAGGTGAGGCCGTGCGCTGATGAGAAAAGTGAGGCCGAATCGGAGTCGTGTTGACTGTTGGGTGTTCGCTTCCACGATCACCGATGGAGGGGCCAACTCTGCTGTAAGGCACCATGTATTAGCAGTCAGAAGCTAATTCGAAACAGCGCCTGGGTAATATTCCCGCTGCAGGTGTTCGTGAAATTAAAACAAGGGCCATCTCACCTGCATTAAGCTCCATCGGAGGGAGTCCAATCAGGCCGGCGAATGCGATCCCTGGTTTCTTTTTCTCTCTTTGTTGGTTCCGCCATGTGGGAACTTCGGCTCGCTTATTCTTGCGGTGCCGGATCAAGTACGAACGACCTGCGGCGTATACCGATCTCTGCCTTCGGACGAGGTACCAGGTACTAGGGGGATAGAGAGTGGCTGATGTGACTGGTCTTATGATTAATAATTCTATTATTTCTAATATCCGGCCTTGGTCCAATCCTACGTGAGGGTACTTTGTTTGCCTCAACTTGTCTACCACGCCTGTCCTGCCAAGGAATTTATATACACTCTGACGGAGGTTTCCCTCTATCGTCCAGCACACCCAGCTATCCTTCGATTCGGTCCAAAGGGGTCGTCTAGAACACCTTGAAGCCTCCAGGCATCAGGGTCTGGAACACCGCGTGCGGGTCGTACTTCTGCGCAATCGTCTGGAGTCGCTGGTGATTGGCTGCTCCATAGCCCGGGAAGATGGATTGGAAGCCCGCGGAGTCGCCGATGTAATTGAAAGGGTCGTACAGCCCAGCCTTTTGGGTGGCATTATTGATCGCATAGGTTGTCTCTTCAACCCACGCGGCGACAATCTCGTCGTACGCCGACCCGATCCATTCAACCACCTCCGCGTAGCAGAGGTACACCCGGCTAGAGTCTAGGCCCAGCGCATTGCCGCCCGCCTGCTCGCTGGCTTTCATCCAAAGATCACCAATAGGCTGCCAGTCCAGCTGAATAGTGGAGATGTTGGCGGTCGGGATCTGCGCATAAAGTTTAGGGAGGTGATCGAAGAATGTGGTGTTGATGATGCTGATGCCCTGAAGCAGCTCTTCGTAGGTCGTACCCGTTACGGTGCCAGCAACGAAGACGTCACTAGTATTGATTGTTTGTTAGTGTGCTCTTCATTTTAAAATTCTCTTTTCTTTTCTTTTTCTCTCCTTCATTTTATTCTCTTGTTTGCTTTTTTTTCTTTCTTCTTTTTTTCCCTCCCTTCGAAGGTCTTGTCCGAACTCGCACGAAATATGAGAGAGGCTTACTTGATACCCGGTACAACCATTTCTCCCATCTCAGAGGCCAGCTCGGCGACTGTCTTAAATCCGAGTGTACTAGCAATGGCGGGAATATTGGTGAATGGCTTAAATATTTCGGGATACTCGACAGTGTCGCTATCATAAAACAGGATCACAGAGGCCAACGTCGAATCGCCAGGGACAAGGGCTGGGACGATGTGCGATTTGGGATCGTAAATGTCAGCGGCATACGTGGCAGCAGCCTTTATGACAGACCATTAGTATCTTTTTTGTTTCCCTTCCTTCCTTCTTCTTTTCCTTCGCCGTTTCGCATCCACCGCTGTTCAAGTACCAAAACCATGCCAAGGGCAAACGTACCTCCAAAAACTGGTCCACATATTCAGAAGACACGGTGTACGCTCCAGCCCAAACCTTGGTCGATGGGATTGTTTGTAAATCAAATCGGGTCACCAGACCAAAGTTACTGCTGCCTCCTTTGAGCGCCCAGAAGAGATCAGGGTAACTCTTCTCATTAACCTGGACGACGGATCCGCTCGCCAGGACCACCTCATAGTTCACTACGGTATTGCAGCCCCAGCCGACCTGATTACCGAAGTAATTCACGCCACCTGCCAGCAGAAGACCGGGCACCCCCACGGGGCCTAGACGCCCACCAGCTGCCGTGAGACCATAAGGCTCGAGGTAGTTATAGACAGACTGCCATCTAGCATGTAGTCAAGTAGTTAGCAATTGCCAGTTCGCTTATCTGTCTCTCGCAGTGCTAGTCATCGACGGAGAATGCCTCTTCCCCCCGTTACGACGAATGGCACAGCTGGGAGAGTGTTATGAAGTAGGTAGCAGGTACTACAGTCAATTCAGTTCGAGAGAAGTACTAACCGGTACGCCGGACCAACCGAGACGATCGATTTATCTTCAGACAACTCCAACGTCTGCAACCCTGACATGACAATCAATACCCCATTATCAATATTATTCGAGCCCTACGTCAAACGATCGTTAACTCTTTTTGCCTATTACAATACTATATATATATATAGAACCTGACACCAGTTCCAGGGTACAAAATAACAATAGCCACCTCACTAAAAACCCTTTTTTATTTCCCCTTCAACCCCTCCAAAAAAGAAACCAAAAAAAATAAAAAAAGAAATGAAATGATAACAGAAATAGCAAAACTCACTCGAATACCCATATGTCCCCCACCCCGCACCGCAAACTCCGCATTCGCCTTCTTAAGGATCTTCAACCCACGGCCCAATTCTGAGGCGGACTCAGGACGGAAGACACATGCCGGGGACATGAGTTCCGTATTCGACCAGAAGTCATTCGCCTCCTCGACATACACAGGGGAACTAGGGAAGTAGACACGGGAACCGTTGGCGAGTTGCCCACTCAACGCATGACATCCATTGGGGGTCCGGGTAGAAAGAAGCGATGCGGCCTGGGTGAGAGATGCAATCCCCGTCAGGGGCAGCAGTGAGGAGGATATGACACGCATGGTTAGTTTATTTAACCTGGGGGGGAAGCTCTCCCTCCAGAGAGCAAACTTTGGGAGGGGGGTAATAATAATTAAGAGGAGGGAAAGGGGGAGGGGCAATCACAAAAAAAAAAAAAGGTGAAAGTTTAAAGATATAGGTAAGCACCTAGTGTATTATGAAGAAAAAGAGAAAAAAAGAAGGGGTGATGGTGATGTAATATGTACTAGGGTAAAGAGTAATCTGAATACTCTACTCCGAAGCTAATAACTAACTACCTACCTAAGGTAACTAACTAACCTGATGGTGGGAAGAAAAAGAGTGGAACTCAAGGTGATTCTTCGGGAATCAGGATTGATTAGTCCTATATCGCAGATAGCTAGCTTAGTAGGAAGTTAGTGACAGTGGCGGAATAATTGAGTTATTAATTAATTAATCAATTCCGGGTCCTCTGGGTGGAGTTCAGAACCATCGCATTCCACTAAAGCGCTTGGGTCTGTTAGCTCCGGTCCAAGATTCTCATTTCATCCAAGATTCAAGTCGCTTCCCTTCCATGGAACTGCGCTACCTTATTCCGTATCCATAAGTATCCTGATTCTTAATAATAATAATAAGTTGATGTGAAATAGCAATGCCTCGTTACGACCCACTCCACTCAATTCTAGCCATATTAGCAATAAAAATTAGGTATAGATACATATCTCCATAGATACAAGAGGACAACTAAGGATGAAAAAGAGAAAAAAAGGAAAGGAAGAGGGTAGAAAATATAGGATAACGATAAGCAAAAGAGGAAAAAAAAAAAAGGATAGAGAAAGGCTTCAAGGGTGCGTTTCTGAATTCTTCACGTCAAACTCGACGGTTCGGATAATGCCGTCCGTCCCCTTCGGCGTCGTCCCATTCAGAATATGCTCCTCACTCGAGTTGTCCGGCCCCGACTTGAGTGCTGTGGAGTACTGATGGCTGTGATTCGAGAAGTCTGGATCCTCATTGCGTGGGAAGGAGTGGAGCTGATGCCCATATTGGCGAGATCGGGACGATGCCGTGGGATAGTTTTTGGGGTATCCACCGCTATAAGATGACAGACCCAGTAGGCGAGGGAAATATCGGCGTACAAACGGCCTCAATGCTGTCACGCAGCCACCGATAATACCGAGGTTGAGCTCAATCGTGCACCACAGAAGCGCATCCACCGTAGCCCAAGTTAGGTCGGGGCTCTCCATGAGGGTGTATAGCGTCGCGAGTCGGATACAGCTGACGACTCCCACACTATTTAGGGTTAGCAGGGACCGGGCTAAACGGGGCATCAAGACGAGAGAGAGAAAGAGGGAGAGAGGGGCGACCCACAAACACCCCATGGCGAGAATACAGGCAACCGCAATTTTCTGTCGCAGCGGCATCTGCAGGCGTCGCAGCCAGGGACTAATTCCTTATTAGTCACGCAGGGGGCTGAGAGGGAAGGAACACCACTTACATAGGAAGTAAGACCGTTGCAAAGTCAGTGAAAATACCGAGTCCTGCATTGGCAAAATAAAAAACAGGCCGGTTCATACAGGAGCCAGAGGTGATGGTGATATCCCACGACTTGGCAATGGGGGTACAACTGAAGACATTGGCCAACACGCTGGCAACATTGTAACCGATTGCGATAAAAACAACAACCCAGACAGCACGGTGAAAGTTGGGACTGGGGAAGATGCGCGTGTAAAAAATCAACACGGAGACCTTGACGAAGCCCGTCGCAGCACAGTAGAAAATTGCAGCAACAACGTTAAGCTGTATAGATTCTTAGGCCGAAGAAATGACACAACAAGGGACTAATCATAGAACATACCTTCAAAAACCAAGGTGATAGGTGACTAAGAGGTACATTCCACATATGGATTCCCAATCCCCAGTTAAGCACTATTTTTGTCAGTTGAATCTACAGGAATGGAATCTTCGTCTGGCCAGCCCAACTCACTCTCTAATGTGACTCCGGTCAAAACACAGGAGAGAATCTAGATTGATTAGTATGCGCATTGGGAATAGATGAATGTAAAGAGGGAATGGAATAAAACGAGATGGAGAGAACAATTGAGAATCACCATACTTACCATAGCAACAATCATTAGAGCTGATGCACTGATTAGCGTCGGCTCTCCAATGTCATAAACAAACAGCACGCACCGTCATCCCAGCGAAATCCACGCACGATGAACACACGAGTCCACACTCTAATGGAAAGTGCGATAAAGGCGAGAGGCAAAAACACACAGTTCACGACCAAAAATTTGGTGCCACAGCTCACTGGGTTGACAAAATTTGTTGTCTCCCCCTCCGGCGGCGTCATCGCCGGGGTGGTATCAAAGCTCGACATGGCAACAAGTCAAAGAATAGCAACACCTAGTGAG
Source organism: Aspergillus haitiensis (assembly GCA_027569155.1). Lineage (NCBI taxonomy): Eukaryota > Fungi > Ascomycota > Eurotiomycetes > Eurotiales > Aspergillaceae > Aspergillus > Aspergillus haitiensis. Next base: position 27,751 of record JAPDEO010000090.1, on the reverse strand, counting down.
GCCTCATCTATACCATGTGGTTGTCGAGAGGCCACATACGGAACAGGGGGGGCTTTTAATTGCTTCTATCAAGCTTTATGATATTGGTCTAAGAGGTCAACCGGGTCAAGCAAAAAAGAAAAAGGTGGAGGATGCCAGGATGCCAGATCAAAAGCCCTTCGCAAACGATAATCTCCCGAGCACAGATCGAATCAGTTCTCGCTTAGTGGCTCAAAACTTTGTTGATGTGATCCGAAATCCACTGGACCTAGTCGACCTGAATATGCCTACGTGTGACCACTACGTTCGATATAGTTCAACGATAGCCAACCCCAGACGCTTGGCAGGTCATAGAGTTTACCAGAATACCAAGGAATTTGACACCTTTTTGCTGCTGAGTTCCACGAGGAGCGGACTTGCTGCAAGCCACTTAGTAATGATACTAATTACTATGGCTAGTAGACTCTTTTCTCATCCAGAACACGAGAGGAGTGGGGCCGTAAGAGCCGGCAATTCGGAGCCTAAGGTTTAACTAAAGTTACTAAACCCATTGAATCTTTTGCTGATTGCTTGCACTGGAAACTCCTGAATACATCCAGACTCCAGTTCTTGACAGAGGCTCCATTTCTATCTCGACAACATCGAAGCAATAACCGGGAAGGAGTAGTAGTGATGATAGATTGAACGAATCCAGTAGATATATGTGAAGGGTGGGCAACCAGGTGAGATGGAGAGGGGGAGAGAGGGGTAAACCATAATTGTGGCAATTAGGGCATCGGGAAATCCACTTCTTCTAGCAAAAGTCACCTAATTAAACTCTGATTTCTTTTCGTTAATTAGGGAGTGCACTATAGTTCAGACAGTGAAAGTGGTGCCACATGCCTTTAGAGTGTTGCCTGCCCAGATATGATTGATTAAATCTTCCCTCATTTTCTTCCTCTCCCCCAGGTTCACCAAGATCTCATTTCCTTTTCTTTTATGATTGGAAAAGACAAGTCTTCAGCTATAGGATCCAGATGAGGATGTGAAGCGTAAAGATCCTTCTTCTCACACATTCCCCACAAGCGTGGGCTGAGACGCTAAAGTAATTAGGGTTTAGAACTATTGAACATAATCAACTAAGAACGGCAAAGGTCAATTTGAATTAATTTATTCGCCCCTCAGGATCGGCAGAGACCTTCTAGATCGCCCGAATATTCCCTTACGGATCTGTGGACGCAGAGGGTGGGAGAAACTGGTAATTCCTGACCCAGGTAGACTTGGTGGGATGAGTATTTCGGCTTATTCTCATTCTTCCAGTACTTCTTGTAGACACTGCAACACCTGGGTAAGTAAAAATCAAAAAAAAAAAAAAAAAAACCTAGTTCCTGAACCTATGTCTCCTCTACCATGGTTCTAGCGAAGTTACAGGGGTCCAGTCTCCTATTAACATGGCAGTCCAAAAGTTTTTCTCTAGGGAAAGAAGAGCCATAAAAGAAGGTGGAGGAGGGTATGAGACATAACCATTGAGTTAGTACAAAAAGGCGGCCGGCCTGATTGTACTAATAGTAATCTTTCGCCGCTGAGAGATGTGGAGCGAGAAAGAATACAGTTAGTTACCTGATCAGAGACCCATAAGGTCCTCCGGGATCAACCGACCATGCTTCTCAGGGGGAATGAATGGGACGGTGGATAATGACACCTCGATTGAAGGGCCAGTGTCATCAATTTGGAGCTCGTGCGTACTTATGCATCGAATCATAATACTGGCTTCTAGATTGAGCTTAATTTACTAGATGTATAAGAATCAGCAGCAGCCGGTCCCTTATTTTATATAAGTCTATAATAAAACTAGAGCTATATATACCTTTACACTCTCATGGGAAACTATATTTGAAAGGGAATTGATTTGTGAGCAGTAGCATATTTAAATTGTTTGATATAATCAAACTTAGTAGGGTCTTTTCAACACCAAATCACACATTATTATCGCGATGCCAATCTGACCTCAGTGGTCACAACGCAAAGATTCATTTGTAATGTCTAAAAAATATATCATAGTGCATGGAATAGGAATAACTACATAATAAAGAGTTAGTTTATAATCCAATTTTCATCTTCTGCTGGAATACTTTTGGGAATACAGTTCTGCATCAGCGCTTTAAATATATGTGAAGACCTGATTGAGACAAGATATATTTTTGGATTGACCCAGATATGATTGATAGTTGTTTTTTATTTATTTATTTTAATCACCTCTCTGTTTGCTCAAAAAGAAATAAATAAAAATAAAAAATCAAGTTCGCCGATGATGGGAGTCAAACACCCCGGCTGCCGTGAGAGATACGGACGATGTGAAAATAATGTAAAAAATTCCGATGCGGGGAATCGAACCCCGAGCTGCTGTGTGAGAGACAGCGATGTTAACCATTACACCACATCGGATGATGTTGTATACCTGTACTATTAAATATTTATATTTATATAACTATATCATAGATAGGAACTTTTTTCCATGTGGGCTCTTCCATCTTCATTCAACCATGAGCTGGAAACAATAATGAGTGGTTTTGCGGAAACAACCTTAGTCCCAGACAGTATAAAACCTATCTAGGCTCTACGCTCGTTGAGCTAGTCAAGGAATCTCTACCTAGTAGAGGATGAGGCCCCTATTCTGGTGATACCTTTACATGCATCTTTTTCTCTCTTTTTTTACTCATCTGCTTTCCTTATCGCTCCCAAACCTTCGATCTTCTACTTCCAGCCTGAGGCACGAGTCAGGTGTGGCTGGGCAATAGCAGGATGTGATGGGCAGAAATTCCCCACTAAACTTGTTTCTGCATCCTGTCAACTTCGTAGTAACGCGAGCCACACTCGTCACCTAGAATTCCGACTATACATAAATGGAAACCCAGACCATCCATTCCATCGCTTAAACCGCGTTGCCTAGCCTCCCACAGCAATTATCTCAAGGAAAGCTGTTATTTCGTCAAGAACAGATATGCTGAAGGAGAGAACTTGAACAGCAGGAAATATAATAAAGGGTGAGGGGAAGATGAAAGCGAGTTTCCTAGGTACTGAATGGTTCCCTCGACTCTCCCCTCGACGGAATAATGGATGCGATTGCATATCATTAGCCAATTTGTCCCCCTGTTGACGGCGCGACTTCCGTGGCGCCATGAAGCTGGCTGGCCTGCCTATCGATTGGCGCTCCCCGATCGGCGATTTTGCAATCCCGAGTGACCCGCCTCGATCGCGCACCACCGAAGAATGTTTGTTGCCAGGTCGTTGCCCCCAACCATGATTGTGATCGCTATGGAGCGGCAAATGGTGGGCGGAAAACGAGAACTTCCAAGAACGATATGAGAGCTGTCTTCGTGCGGTGACTTGCCATTCATTTAATTAATTAATCGTGATGACTTGTCGCCTTGATTCAACACCTCATCAGGCCGAAAGCCCCTCCTCTCCTTTCTCCTCTTTCCCCTGTTTCATGCTCGTCTTTAGGCAGTCTGGTGTCGTTTCAGAGTCTGGACGGCGGATCCACAACGGTGCGCTTCCTTGTCGCCAGTCCACTCGGCATGTCTGAACAAGGAATGGGGGATCTGGGCTTTGCACCGTATTTTCGCCTCCATGCCACATTCCTTCGCTGATTCGCTCCGACCGTTCAAGCCCGCTTGAGACACCAGCCGCCAGTGCTCCATTCAGAGTTCTAACAATATATCGTCAATGGGTCTCTTTGGCTTTGTGATTGGCTACTTCTAGGGCGTACACAATAATGCGCAGGGTGGTTCAAAGGAACCTGAATAATAAGAATAATGCAAACTTGGATCGCCATAGACCTCAGCCTGGACTCCTTTGTTAGCGTAGCGTAGATGCTTTGTGTTAATATATGGCCGGTTCCCAGGAAACAGTGACATGCCCTTCTCGCATGCTTCTTTCTTACCTTCTTTTTTGGTAGACATTATTGTCCCCTCTTTTCTTTCTTATCTTTTCGCCCTTTACATTCTTTATTGGGTTGATTTGTAATTGCAGATTGATTCTGCAATTTTTTTTTTGCATTCCTTTCCCTCTCGTTTTATTCTCATTATACTCATATAGCCTCGACGGCGAATTCATTCTCTTCACCTGGGTCTTGATCGATCCTACTAAAAAAAAGTCTTTTTTGCTTAACTTGTATCCAAGAGCCTGGTTTCTCTTGATCCTTTTTAAGCGTCCACCACATTTTGCTCTCTATCTTCGCTGCTTGCATCTTTTCCTAACACACATCACTTCGAAATGCGTCCTTCATCTCTACGTTGGGGCATAGGTCTGGCCGCTCTCTCATCAATTATACCCTCGAGCATTGCTACTGCAAACCACAATTACCACCTACAGCAGGCCTGGGAGGGGGAGAAGATTCTTGAACATTTCACTTTTTTTGACGGGGGCGATCCAACGAATGGGTTCGTGACCTATGTTAATCAGAGCCATGCTCTGGAATCTGGTTTAGTCAAGATAACCTCAAAGGGTAGCTTTTACATGGGTGTCGACTATGAATCAGTCCTCAGTGTAGATGGACCGGGTCGTGAGTCAGTACGCATTGAAAGCAAAAAATACTACGACGAGGGCCTGTACATCATAGATATCCAACATATGCCTGGCAGCATATGTGGAACGTGGCCAGCCTTCTGGAGTGTGGGTCCTAATTGGCCGTACGATGGTGAGATCGACATAATTGAGGGTGTCAATCTACACGACGCGAACAAGATCGTCTTGCACACAAGTGGCTCGTGTGACGTCGCCGGCGAATATGAAATGATGGGCACACTCACGTCTGGCGAATGCGGTGATGCCTCGGGAACAATCGGGTGTGTTGTCCAAGGTCAGAAAGGCTCTTCGGGCACGCCTTTCAATGCGCAGGGTGGTGGCGTGTATGTAATGGAGTGGACTGCCGAGTATATCAAGATTTGGTACCTTCCTCGCTCCTCGATTCCGACAAGTATCACGGAGGGCACCCCTGATACGTCAACCTTCGGCACCCCCATGGCGCATTTGCAAGGTACTTGCAACTTTCATGAGCGATTTTCTGCGCAAAAGTTTGTCCTTGACACCACCTTCTGTGGCGACTGGTCTGGAAATGTCTTCGGCGAGAGCGGTTGTCCTATGTCCGACACTAGCAGCCCAATGAACAGCTGTGTTGATTTCGTCGCAAAAAACCCTGCTGTCTTCAAACAAGCTTACTGGGAAATCAATTCGATCAAATTCTTCAAGGCCGGCAAGGGCGTCACCAACACACAAGCACCAATCTCGATTGAGATTTCCACAACTCAAAGTGCTACAGAGACCGTGCCTGCGGTTACGCTGCCCAATACAGACACAACCACGGTGACTGCAGCCACGACCACGACCACAACTGTCACACACGAGACATCAAGTACGACACAAGTCGAACAGCCTGAAACTTTGACGAAGACGAAGGCTACTTCTGTGCCCACCACAGTTGAAACCACTCGCTCCCATCATAGCACCATGACAGCCGATGTGGAACCCGTGAGCTTAGTATCGGTATCGAAGAGCACCCGTTATGTTACTATAACTACTACGATCTGTCCTCTCAAAAACACCGCGACTTCAACCTCTCGTGTTGTTCACATCACCCCGGTCTCTTCGGCAGAATCCATAATATCCGAAGCGACAACGGTGGAGACCTCGAATTCACCGGCCGCTACTTCTAGCGATGTGGATGAAGAAGCTTCCCCAGTGTGTTCAACTGGTACCCAATCAACCACTCCACATGCTACAACTGCTAGTGATGCCCAGCCAACTTCCATGACATCCTCGGGCCCCTCTTGGGTAATAATTCCTTGGTCATCGGAGATAATTACTCTCCCAACCAGCGCAAAATCGTATTCGCCCCCAACCACCAGCGCCTCACCAACTACCAGCACCTCGCCAACTACCACCACGACTGAATCCGCTCTAACGACACCCACTAGCCCTATCTTCACCGGCGCTGGCTCGAAGTTGTCAATAGGTATCTCGGGTATAGTTTGCGCTATCGCCTTCGCGATACTGGCGTAGTTTTGCCAAGATAGCCCTTATCGTCGTGTATTTTCTTCATATCGTATACAATAAAGAAGCATGTGAATACCCTAGATCTTTTATCTATTTCTTATTTCAAATTCTTTTTTTTTTGCATGTACTCTATTACAATGTGTGTCTCGCCTAAAGCAATCATTCTAGCGCTACCCATTCGTTTGCAAGAGAACTTTCTCTCTGTCGCTCAGTTGGAGTGGGGCTCATCCGGATCACCCTACTAGGTTATATATAGCGGCAGGCCTTTCAGAGTGGATTGAAACTGTAGGAACATCCTTTATAGAAAGTACCAACCCTGTTAGATATTATATTATTGCACTCTTGCAGCTCTACTTATTATTATTACCGGTTATCTCCTATAATTAATGCACTTTTTACTCTAATAATAACACCTACACACTCCAACAGCCTGAGGTGTTGAGTTACTACATACATGGGAGAAGGTGCACCAGCACGCTCTGCCAACCGCGCGCTCCAGGGACAAAACAAGTAGTATAATCCTCTGAGGCCTTCTAGAATAGAAGCTCTATTCATTCTTCTATCAAATTCAAAAGTTTAAAACATTAATGGCAGTTCTAAGTGTAAGCATGAGTTGGCATATGATAAAAACAATAGGCAATTCCGGCTTCTTTAGCAAGTATATTGAGATATAACGTTGTGGCATGCTTGTTCTCTGCCACATCAGTAAGATATAATTTAAAAGTAAGTTTGTTATTGATGCAAAGTTGTTATTTATTAAGAGGTAGGTTAGAGAAGACATTGCAAGGAGCAAACTTAAAAGTAGTTTGCTGCCTGCGAAGTGGGGTTTAATTATTATGTTGTTACTGTTTGTATCACAACCTGTTGGATAATAGATCTTCCAAACCTACCTTACCCCTATGTATCGTCCCAGGGGGTAACTACCTTATCCATAATTTCTCCCCTCAACGTCACCTCAGACAAAGAATAGAGATATATACACATAGTCGCCAACTGACCACTAACTGCATAATCAAAAAATTTACTTCGGTTGGTATGTACCTGGATACTGGTATTCGTCTTCTGAGAGCTAAAACCATCGAGGATTCATTACAGACTACCTACTATTACGCAAATCAAGGCGGCCAGGTACAAAATGTCCAATATCAAATATCAATACTCAGAAAGAGGATGCGTAAACACGAAACATACACAGCAAGTGACAGTAGAGGGGAATTAACGATTATAGAGAGAAAAGCAAGCAGCACAATAACCAAACCAAACCACAACTTGGAACAAAAACGAAGCAGCATACAACAAATTAAAGCAAAATAGAACCTTGAGCATTACCATCAAGAGAACATAAAACTCATTAGCATCAACATCAACATCAACATTAACAACATCAACATTTGTGTGTATGTGTGGGTGTGGGTGTACAGAGACACCACCAACCAGTAACATTATTCTCATTGCCATCATGTCATAACCCACCATCTCTAGGCTGTGTTCCATCTTTTCAGCCAATCCTGCGCATACCGAGCTAGGATTCCATCCTGAATGATCCTCAGGCGTCCGTTCCTCAGTGTCATACTGTCTCGTTCGGCCTTCTCCGTGGTGAAGGTCTTGGGGGTTGACGGAGAGCTGCCACCATACATTGCTTCATAATGATCCACCAATTTCACGGCTGGATTGATTAATTCCTCTCCGCGAGCTTCGCTTTCTCGTAGCATCGTCAGCCATTCGCCAAAAGGAACGGTTTTGAACGAGAAGCCACTGCGACGCAGGGCTTCAAGCAAAGAAGACCAGGTGAAAACACGAGAATTACACATGTTATAGATCGAGTCATCTGCTACATCAGCACCACTCGCGGGGCGATCGTCGGCAGCGTTCATAGAACAGGCACGCGCAACCTCGAGGATCGAGTGTGCTAATTTGTCAACTGGGAGCCATGAACAGGTGGTGTTTAGTGTGGGGAGGGCTTTCAGCGTCAGAGCCGACCGAATCATTAGAGGGATGGCCTCCGAATCGTTCCACAGCCCCTTCTTTGAATGTCCTGAGACCTGACCAATCCTAAGTGAAAAGGCTCTAGCTCCCATTTTTCTGGCGTTGCTGACGATGCGCTCCCCGATAAGTTTTGAGCGACCGTACCCCATATCCAGAGCGCTTTCCAGATCGCCAACGGGCTCTTCATCTATTACCGACGACGACGATCCCAATGCTGTAGATATTGAAGAGCAGAAAAGCATCACTGCCGGAACTGGCATGTTCACGGATAGTGAGAATTCAATCAGATTATACAAGCCCTTGATGTGTGGCTCGAAGCTGGGGAGAGGGAGGTTGAAGTTCACAGGCCAGGCAGTATGCACAATAAGAGAGACGGATTGCCGCATCTTTTCTAATGTGCTATTATCTAATCCAAGGTCTGGTCGTTCAAGCGCACAATTGAGTGCGACGATTTTCCTCGTCCGGAATGGCAAGACGCTGAGTCCTTTCTGCGCGAGAGCATCTAGGATTGCCTCTTTTGGCTGAGATCTCCGTGTTAAACAATATACGACGGATACAGTATCATCGTTAAGAAGCCGATATAACGTGTGCGCTCCAATAGAGCCTGTGCCGCCCGTCAAAATCTATGTCTTTGGGTTAGTCTTTTATGATACTGGGACGATAGAAAGAAAAGAGCCGGGGAGAGAAGTTCATCGGCGTAACATACCACACCCTTACTATTGGCGACTGATTTGGGATTTGGTATGTGATCCCTGAATGATGAGTATTTATCTATCAAGTCCTCCATTGTTGCTGTATCATCTTGAACCGGTGTGGCCTGGCCACTCTGGATCGCATGAATTTTCTCGGCTAAACGCGATATGTTTCCTGTTTCAAAAACGATGTTTTGACCTAAGTTTTTGCTATCCTCGATCCGGAAGTCCCTGAGAATCAGTCGACGTAAATGAATTGCTTTTAAGCTATCAATCCCCTCTGCAAAGAATTCAGCCTGCTTGGTGGAAATTGGAAATCTTAGTTCATCACTACAAAGTCGCATCAGGTGGGCTTCGGTCGAATTTAGGTCAAGATGAAGGGTCCCAGTTGAGCTTTTCTCGGCCTTGTTGTACAAGCTCTCGATTACATCGTTGTATTGAGAATAGACCTGCGCCCTGATCATTGAACCCTTATCAGTTTGGGGGCATATAGCCTCATGAGGCAGAACACATATCATCTCTCGCGTGATTTGTGAGAACTGCTCGGCTCGGGAATTGGCATCGTCAACAGTTGGCCAGATTAAGTCTAGATAATCCTCGCGTGAGAGTCCTTTCGTACCCGCAGCAGGGAAAATGAGTAGGCCAGGCACCGCCTTGCTAACACCAACTACAACGGCTTCGTGAACCAATGGACTTTGCTTGATTGAACCTTCAATTGGCAACGGTAGCACCTTTTCGCCATTCATAAGCGTTATTCTATCATCCAACCTGGAGATATACTTCCACCTATCGGGAATTGTGGGGTGAGGTGAAAAGACGTCTCGTGAATGATAAGAGCCAGGTGGCTCATTCGAGTTTGATGCTGTGAGCGCGGGATGCCCAGAGAGATAGACGCACTCATAAAGCGAGCCACCAATGGGCTTCATCCAAATATGCTGCCTAATGTTGTCGAAAAATTTCAGGTAGTTCCAGTACGGGTCCCAAATCGGCCGCGAAATTGACTCCGCAACAAGGCCGGCTTCGGTTCTAGTAAAGGGGTTAGATATCATTCAGAAAGGGTGACATTCACAATACTCACAAGCCAAAAGATCCCCCAAACCTGACACCCTCTGCAACAAGTCTATCGCCAAGATCATCGGGACAAGGCGCACCACCATAAGTAACGAGCTTACACGATCTGAGGGCATCTAAGCCTCTCCTGCTGTCTACCAATAATTGGAGCAAGTAAGGGACACCTTGAACGGACTCTGGCCGCGCAGCTTCGAGAGCAGCTATTACTGAGCTAGCAGTGAGTGGTAGAGATGCGTCCCACATGAAAGCCAACTTCCTCATGTACATTGCCTGCAGCGCTGTGGATAGACCATGGAGGTGGTACCATGGGAGCGAATTAAATGAGGTAAGACCTGGGCCACGCAATGGATGTGTCATAAGCGCCTTGTGGCTTAGGAAGAGCGGCTTTGGGGTACCCGTTGATCCCGATGAGTGGAGAATGAGAGCAATCTTGTGTTGCTGGACTTCAGGGTTCCGACTTCGATGAAGGATCAAGACCGAGGGTCCGTCTAATGACTCCTCTCTCGATGGGCGCTGAACGATAGGACGGCATGCCACAAGTTTCAGGCGCAGGATGTCTCCCATTGTGGCTCGAATGCTTGGGGTTTGGCCATACATGATGGTTTCGCATCCTACTTTATCAAGTAATGATACACATGCGGTGGCTGAGAGACGGGGTGATAGCATCATAACAGTATAGCCTAGTCGGCTGAGCGCGAAGAACGTAAAAACCATGTTGAGATCCGAAAGGGTAAAAAGAGCCACAATCTCTCCATCCTTTCGTGGCTAGGAAACGACAATATTTAGTCTTGCGATATACCAGCAGGTATCGGCAATATCACTTACAGCCTTGAAACCACTATCCAGCAAAGCACATACGGCCTGGTCGACCATACAGTCCAAATCCTGGCCAGTAAAGTATTCATATTCTGCAGTATCATTTAACGACGGTTTGGGATAGGCGAGTATCGGTTCTTGAATTGGGTCTGCTGCCCGCAAGCGAATCAAGTCGTCCAGAACATTCAGGCGTCCATAGCGATTAATAAGCTGTTCTGCAATATTCACTTTTGGGGCATTATCTGATGCCTCGTCATACTGAGGGATTCCCATGATGGCAGTTGAACAATCCCTATTCTGAAATGAGATGAGAATTGTAGACGGATGAAGGGCAAGCAGTTGCGTATTTAAACTGGCTTTGCCTACTCTGGGCAATATTGAAGTGTGGTAGCGCCAGCTGGTAAGCAGCAATGCATTTCCAAATGATGAGATGCCCAGTTTCCTGAATTAGAAACAACAAAAAAAAAAAAAAAAAAAACAAAAATAATAGTCATGATCTGGGGGTCGCCTTTCATCTCTCGGCTATCATTTTTTGCGTTCTATCCCGGGTTTAAGCGGTGAAAAAACAATCGCCAGACTGGGTTCCAAACGCCTCATCTGATGCAGGTTCCCAGTGCTGAAAGCATTGATCCAGCGACTATCGCAACTTTGCGCGAGTCAAAAAGCTAATTCGATGGCGAATCTCGTCCGAGCCCCCGAGTCTGACTGGGCACGGACGGGCGATAAATTCTCCTGTTGGTTGAGCTTGGAATTGGGGACTTTGGGATTGACTTCCTCCCATCAGCCCCGGCACTCCCTCATCTCTTGCCGGGCCACTACTAGGTAGTTAGTTCGGGGGGAGTGACGTGAGGGATGTGGCGCGGCCAACTGAAGTATCCTATGGGAGCATGGCGCGGGATCCATTGCGCAATTTGAGAAAGTGCACCTCTTGTGATGCATGTTAAGTCAAAAGCTACGTGACGAATTGCTAATGGTGCTAATGGTTCATTAGATTAAAGCCTGAAGCTCTTTGGGTTTGCCGAAGTTCCTAGCTGGGCCGGGGGTCCTGAAAGCGGAAATCGCATATCCATTAACTTCTTTTAATTTTGAATCAATGCAGTGTACCTATTGTGACACAAGTTAGGCTAAAGGCTAAGAGATAGGTACATTTGAAGATACTGGGGGTGCCGAATTCCCGGGCTAGGCGAGGCTGAGAAGCTGAGAACCACCACCCACCCATTAACTTCTTCCAAAATCCTTCTAGCCGGTGGAAACCTGGTGTGATCCTATTCTGATGTGTGTGTAATTGGCTTGTCTTTTTTTTTTTCTTTTTCGTTTTGAAGTGGTGTGGGTTATCTTGCCAACAGAGGTGCCATCCTTGACAACACAGGAGTATACTGTATCCAGCCCAATCTAGCCCACAGATCTGCAAAGTGGAGTCTCATACAAGACGATCCCATACTAGCCATGCCTTGGGGAATAAGCCTGTCTAAATGTACAACCTAGCTTTGAAATCCGTGGGTCAAGTGGGGGTTTCTAGATGGTTTCTTAGATACTTTCTTTTGCTGGTCATATTAACAATTGATGTAGCGATAAAACATGGCTGCATGCCTATATGGATTTGTTACACTAAAATATGCTGTAAGTAATAATTCAAATCTTTCAATAACATAAGATTTATGTTTTATTTTATTTTTTATTTGATTTTGTTTTTATAAACATATTACTTATGACTCTCAATATTCTCTGATCACTGAATATGGTGCTTTTATTACCTTTACAATAAAGATCAGAGACTGGCTGCCTTGTTGCTGTAAAAGAAGGATACTTAAAATAGAAAAAGTACTATGACTAATTTAGCCTCATCAGATTGTAAGGTAGAAAATCACAGGCTCCACTATTTTTATTTGTTTGAAGACTCTGAGCTGTGACTGCTACATATCTATTGGTACATGTAACAGACAAGATGCTTGTGAAGGATGAGGGGAAAGACGAAATAACACTCTCTCTTCCCAGCAAGTGAAAACTGCTCCCCTCGGGTAGGCAATGGCTCTTGGGCAGAGTCGCAAGTAGGAATCCATCAACTAACTATTGAGGTTGGGCGCGGGATGACTCGAGTTGGAGGATTATTGTCACTAGAGTCGTTCTAGCCCACGCAACATGCAAAGCAGCACTTGCCATCAATTTCGGTACTAACTTTCCCAAAAGGGAGTGGAATCTATTTTCAATAGTTTGGAGTCTGGCCTGGTGACGTATGTGATCTGCAGGTGCTTTCAAATTCACTGATTCAGAGAAACGGGCCCTAATTACCGAGAACAAGTCTACCCTGACATATTCTCCGGCGCTGGATTGTTTTATTTTTCCTCTCTCATTTGCCCTCCCCTCCGCCTTTCTTCTTCTTGGTCGCTTCAACACTACCCCTGGCAAGAGGACTAGGGAAAGAAGGGAATAAACTGGAGCCGTTCGAGGTCGAAGGAAAATTGACCTGTCTAATTCACGGATCCAAGAGCTCCTACCTTGGACTGCTACACGCCCGCTTTTCAAAATTATTTTGATTTGTTATCTGAGAACTGATTGCCTAGAGCTAGATCCGAAGGGGTGGTATTGGATCGATGTGTCTAATAACGGGTCTGCATTGTCTCTGCGAGGATCGAGATAGTGTGACAAGGTTTTACTCCACCGCAAAGTTTCCCCGTCCATTTAACTTTTGTCACGATGAACTGCATGAAGCGGGGTTGAAGCTCACCACATCAGTCTCCACATGGTTTTGATGTGTTATTTTCCTCTTTTCCCTCTCTTTCTCTCTCTCTCTCTCTCTCTCTCTCACACACACACACACACATAGAGAGAGAGAGAGAGAGAGAGAGAGCGGCCCACTCACCGATCACTTCCCACCCAATTTCCCCCTTCGAATCGGATGTCCAAATCCTTTTGCCGGAAGGGGTAGAAAGAGGTCACGATGAGAAGCTTACATGACCTGTCCAACTGGGCTTATACTATGACGACTTTCTGCCACGAGCCCAACACCACACACCACCCACGGAGGAATTCATTTTGTTAGGTGCTCTTCGGAGGAGATAATCGTCGTCTAAAATCAACGAAACAGAATGACAGAGGGAGATATCCAGGCTTCGGTAGATATATTACGGTCTGCTTTATTAATAGCATTTCTCTCCCCAGGATTTGTGGGCCCTGTCAACGCTGCCACATGAGATATCGGTCGCTTCCTCAGGTCAAGCGAAACCTCATTATTAACTATAGGGTAATTACTCTCTCGCGCTCTCTCTCTCTCATCTCACTTGGAGCATTCTTGATACGGGTCAGTACATTAGGGTGGAATTAGCGTAGACAGTGGAGCCGAGTTTTAGGTGATAGAAACCTAGAATATAGAACTGGTCTGCGTGATCTCCCTAGCTTTCAGTGGCGATGATCCGCCAGCGCTTAAGGTTTGGGCCGAACTGGCCCTCTTGAACCGCTGCGATATGTGTATTCTGAGTTAGTCTAATCCTGTTTATTTCATTTGTTTTCTCGCTCTCTCTCTCTTTTTTTTTTCCTCTCCCTCAGTCTTTGTTCTAGGTCTAAAAAGGCCTGAGGACTAGTTTCTTCAGCCCAAAGTACAATTAAATGTGTCATTCGAGGCTGAGTCTCTCCCAGTCGTTCAGATCTCACACTAGCATACTTGGGCACCATCATACCCAGAGGATGATTAGGAAGGTACTCGATGGACTTGTATGTTAATACGCAGGAATTGGTCCCCATGAGGCTCCCCAAGGTCGAGATTAGAATTTCTAGCTTTCAATATAGAACTGAAGAAATATATCGATTATCTATAATATTCAGGAATATTCTAGTAGCATCAAATTCTTGTTTTGGTATTGGATTTCAACTATGGAGGCGAGAAATTTCAATTGTAATATTTGTATTCAAAATCTTCTGAGACATTTGTCCTAATGTTGTTTGCTTTCTTTCTTCTATTTGTTTGCTGTCTTGTCCTAGATCTTGATGCATCGCCCATAGGTGTTAATCAGATCTATAGATCATTCACTCACTTCTTGCATAGATAAACCCTGAGTGCAGCCATCTAGTAAAGCAGGCTACTGAGCATCAATTACAAAAAGAAAATACTTGCTCCAGGCCCACAGACACAGGGAATCCCACCTCGCCTATAGTTTCTATGAATGAATTAGCTTACCCATTACTTTTTTAACCAAATTCACTGCCAACCATACACACACACAAACACACACAACACATTCAGTGATAGTTATAAATATTTCTTCACTGATACAGCAGCCTTTCACCGCCCTCATCTCTGGCCTCGTCCTTCTTAATCCCACCCAGCCGGTAGATTTCTTCTGCAGATTTCATTCTCAACCGAACTGCTACCATCAGAAATGGAGGCTTCTTCGGAAAACCGTCATCTGCTTTCCCTCGTGGAGCAGATCAAGCAGACGGTAGTTGGAGATGAAGGCTCTTGCCGATCACCACAGTCACACTTTCAACTCCTTCAGCTCATTGACCAGTTAAAGCAGGCTGTTGAGACGCCCACAGATACAGTGCTACGCCTGATCTACCAGGTTTGGAATATGTCCCTGTCAGCCTTTATAGCATGACGCCTATCTAACAATCCCCACTAGCCTGCTCAGAATGCAGCCCTCCGTGTCGTAATGGATTTGGGCATCTTTGATCTTCTAGCCGGTCAGGAGCAACGTGGACTGTCGGCCTCAGAGCTCTCGACTTATACCAATGCCGAAAGAGGCTTGATCGGTAAGTCTCCAGGCCTAGTGATGCATTTTTTTTTCCCCTTGTGGGAGTTGGATATAGCTATTTTTTTTTAATATTCTTCTTCTTTGTTTTGTTAATCTTTTTTTTTTTTTTTTTTTCCTTCTATATAGTACGTCTGATGCGAGTCATGGTCGCTCTCGGACTGTGTACCAACAGTGAGCCTGAAGTCTATCGACCCACCACCAAGACACATATTCTCACTCAGCCTCTCGGAAGGGATGGGATTCGCTGCATGTATGTTCATATAGACTCACGCACACCTGACAGACGCTGCATGTTGGGAAAGCGGTTTCTCTTTGCTCACATCGGGAATAGATATGACCTGACAATGCCGACCCTCAGCAAGCTCCCCGAGTACTTTCGAGAGCATCATTACATGGTCCCGCAGGAGTATTCCCGCTCTCCCATGAAATGGGCGGTAGGCCAAAGTCAATTTGAATGGCTTGCTCAGCATAGACACCAGCAGGTCCTCTTCAACTCCTACATGTCCAGTCGCCGACAGGGCAAACCGAACTGGTTCGATGTGTACCCAGTCGACCAGCTAATTTCCCAGACCACGTCCATCAATGCGGTATTTCTTGTGGATGTCGGGGGCAATCAGGGTCATGATCTGATGCGCCTCCGCGAGAAATACCCCCATCTCCCGGGACGTTTGGTACTGCAGGATTTGCCGACTGTGGTAGCGGGTGCTGCGACTCGGGAGGGTATCGAGGCCATGGCATATAGTTTTCTGGATCCGCAGCCTGTCAAAGGTAAGTTTTGTTTGTCCTGTTTTATCCGTATTTTTTTTTTTTTTTTTTTTTTTTTCTTCTCTATTTTATATACTTTTTCTCCCATGCAGAAAAACATAACAAGATGAGTACTTCAGCATGCAACTAAACAATGAGGTACAACAAAACAGGTGCCCGAGTCTACTATTTCCGAGCTATCTTCCATGACTGGCCGGATACTATCTGTCAGAAGATCCTCATCAACACCGTCTCGGCAATGGATCCGAACAATTCCCGGATTCTCATCAGCGACTTTGTTCTTCCAGATACAGACACACCGCTGCTCCAGGCCTCGTTGGATATTCAGATGATGAGTATTGGTTCAGGCATTGAACGATCCAAGCGTCAGTGGACCCAGTTACTCCAGGGAGCTGGGCTTGAAATCCGCGGCATTTGGACCAGTAGCCCCGGTATGGAATCGGTTATTGAGGCCGCACTCATACAGCCATCACCACCTTCGACGACTAACTCGATTCACGCTTGACTATGACCGAGCTAGTCCTACCAAGCTCTCTCTCTCTCTCTCTCTCTCTCACTCACTCAGTCTCTCCTTCTCTCTTTTCCCTCTTTTTCATCTCTTTTCCTTCATTATTCCTCTCTTATTTTCAGTTATTCATTTTCATTTGTTTATTTTTTTATTTTTTAATCTATCAAGAAAAGAGAGAGAGAAAGAAATAATGATTATGCAAGGGGAGGGGAGGCGACAATCTGAATCTGAGGCGTTGATTGATGGGCAGGACAGGTCACATTTTTCTCCTTCAACCTGTATGAAATTTTTACAATAAATATTCGGGAGTTCAAGTGAGGTAACTGGTCACTACCTAGGTAGTTAACTTAACCCCTTGCTTTTTAATCTGAGCTCCCTTGAACAAATTGAACTTTCTTTTTTTAAATTTTTTTTTTTTTTTTTTTCTAATTTCCGACTCCTATGAGGTGAAAGTAAGCAAAAGCAATTTTTGTTATCCTAATCGAATCAAGGCTGAATAATGCAGCCCTGGGAGCCTACCTCACAGTAGTTCGCCATCTTGTTCCCCTTTTTTTTTTTGTACACACTTCAGGATAAGTTTCCCTTGCATATCCAATACACAGCATCCCGAATATTTATTTATTTATTTATTTCCCCTTTGCTCAATAAAGTATCCATTTAATTAAGGGTGTTGGAGAGCCGCAAAGAGTTCCATGATTTCAATAAATATATACTCCTTAGGTATCTAGATGCCATTAAATCTAATTATACATACATACTTATGTGCGGCATTGCAGTATATACAGATACAGGCTATTGCATACGCAGTACTATCTTCCTACCTAGGTAATGTACCACTACTACTAGGTACTATGTAGGTACTCCCTCTCTCTCAGCCAGAACCTTCCTTAGAACAGTACATACAAACAACATATAATAGAGGGAGTAGAAAAGGCAAACAAAAACGGCACAGGACCAGGACCAGGACTACAACCACACTAAGATAAAAAATGGAAGCAGAGAACTGCGCTGTCATATAATAATAACCGGATCTAGACATGTGTATGTTGTATGTTTCACCGCTAGTTTGAGCGCTTTTTTCTTTTTTTTTTACCCTCTATGTACAGTAGGTATGTATCTAGTCAAGGAGAGGTAGGTCTCTTCATCATCTTTTTTTTTTTTTTTCTATTATGACTTATTTCTCTCGTTTTGCTTCTTCGGCTTGTGGAGGGGTGTGTTGAATTGCCGGTCATATTCTAGTGAAAATCCGTACATACAGGTACCCAGGTGAGGTGCATACTATGTACGGATTTGGGGTATGTATGCACTGTACGCCTTCAATTATTCTTCTATCGAGGAGGGGCAAGTTCAATTTCATCCTTTGAATTGATTTGGATCCAGATGGAATGTGGGATGGGGATGGCTCTAACCTATCTACTAGCTAGCTACCCATTCGTACCCACCGAGTAGCTAAGTGACGTAGCTTCGGTTCGTGAGTCTTTCGACGTCCCTTGGAGGGTGGCGGCTTTTATTGTTCTCTCAATGCCTTGTCCGTGGAGATTTTCTATTTTTTACCTTTTCCAGCTTCTCTTTTTTTCAACCCCCTTTCTCACAGGGCGCTGTCAGAGGTATCATGCTACTGTAAGTTGAGGCTGTTTGGTACTACTTGAGGGTGTTTCCAAAAGGATAATAATTAATGGGGGAATACTGGGGTAGAGGTAAGTCCTATCATTATAATCATTATAAGACCTGGGGAACCCCAACTGAATCATAACCAATTCACCACATACTGACATACACAAATACATATTTACAGGATCCTGTCCTCCGTTCTTGTCCCTCAAACCAGCCCCACCGTCCCGTGGTTTACCGCAGAACTTTCGCCAATGCGGTCTCCGCCAGCAGCTTTGTGTATTGCTGGTGCAACCAGACAATGTGTGACGGCATGGGCTCGCCCTCAACCTTTCCTAGACCCTGATAGAAGCAACTCTTGAGCGCAAACTCGGCGACACCTTCGTCGGGCTTCACAACGGCTGAAATCTCAAAGAGACCGTCGGAGGCGCGCACATCCTGACGGCGAGGGGAGTCACCACAGCGCACGACGATGCGCTCGGGAGTCTTCTCAACAACTTCGAAATGGTCGGTGATCAGGGTGCCGACCTCATAGGTGGAGGTGCTGAGTTCATCGTTCGACCAGAGGTGCGATGCCGTCTCAGCGTCCTGGTATTTTCGGGCTAGGTAGGCGCGTTGAAAAGCGTAGCCTATTCAATGTATACAACATTAATTAGCAAGGTAAGTTCATATAGAGACATCCAGCGGACGTGAGACTGAAAAGGGAGGTTGGAAGAGGAAGAAGACGCACCCCAGCCACTCCAGACACCAGCGCAGAATGCCTCCACGAGCTTGCCCTTCTTCTCGAGCAGGGAGGGATTAATGTCAGACAAAGGGACCTTGCGAACACATAGATCGTGTGTAGTGGGGTTCTTGGAGGGATTGAATTTTTGGTAGAAGGGAGATTGGAAGATCGGGTCGGTCGGGCCCATTGGGACAAAGACATCTTTGCGGGTGCCATAGAAAAAGGCGCCGACCGAGGCGGCACCGCCAATAGTCGTGAGCTTGAGGGCACGGGTGATAAGGCCCATATTGGATATACCTGAGGAGAAGTCTGTTTAATGACCGAAGATGTATAGACAAATAGACGAGGGAGAACGGCTGGTCGCAGGAGAGAGGGGTGGTGAGTTGTTGTTCAATCTCGAGTGGTTGTCACGAGTCGAGCAGCAGCAGTCATTATTAATTAAGTAATAAATAAATCCCATGCGACCGGAACAACTCCGATTCTCTTTTGTCTTTCTTCATCTCTTTCCATCTCTAGGAGTTCACCTTCGCGTTTCATTATCGCGTTCTGATCCTATCATCATTCAAAACCCTAGGAAATTTACTGTTGCCTCTTTATAAGATTCAAGATATCATTAAAATACTCCCGGGATGAGTCGTGCTGTTCGTTGATGCCAATCCTCCCACTCACGCCCAAAGCGCTCCCGCAACATCTTCTCTTCATCCTTCACCCGAACTCGCAGCCCGACCAGTCCGACAAGAAACCCCACGCTGGTCATGACCAACTCCCACTCGCGCAAGCCTTTGACAATCACCCCAGGGATAAAGCACGTCACAGCCGCATCCCAATGACGCACCATTAACCCTGTATACCCTCCTGAAACCAAGATTAGCCCTGTGTAGCTTGGATGTTGCAGGTACTGGTATATCCCCGTCGTCACAAGCCGGTCAGGCGTCGCAAGCGCGAATGTAAAATTCCTCCCTAATCCTCCGTATGCTGCAAGCCGGATACATGTACCCAAGGCCATCAACGCCAGATAAAATGCCGTGCGCCCACTCCAAGATAATCGGGTCTCGTTAAGGTATTCTGGATAGGGACAGAATTGGTTCACAATCGTGCGATCTTCATCCGCGTAAAATAAGGCGATAAGAGCTTGGTAAATGGTCGCGAGGGAAACAAGAAACCTGGAAAAAACTGTAAGGTCTCCCGTCAGGAACCGGATGCGATCGGTGTGGTGTTTCGAGCGCGCATGGTGGGGGGCAGTGATGCAGAGAACCTGGGCATAACCTGCCGCCAGGACGGCCAGGGAGAAGGAGACCGAAGAAATCGAAGGCATTGTGGACGGTATCACTTAGCAGAACTACATCTTTAGACCACGGCACGAAAATGTTGCGACACAAATATAAGAGGCAGTAGAGTTATGATCCACATCGACGCCATCATCCCACATACCCCGCACAGATAACCGAATGCCGAACCAAAGATGATGATGAATATGATCCAAAGTTTATTCCTCCTTCAGCCTTTTTGCTCACCTCTCGTGACTTACGTGGCACTTGCGTATCAGGTCCTCTCTCGACCTTAAAAAAGGAAGGGGACACAATGGCTTCTGCAGGAAATGAGCGCTTCAATGATGAAGCTGCTAGCTGGGACGAAAACCCCAATGTGCTGGCGGCCGCTGAACTTGCATTCCAGACCATACAGCCCATCATTAAGGACCTTTCTACGCAAAAAGGGTCCGGTACATGCCTTGAAGTTCTCGAAATCGGTTGTGGAACAGGCTTACTGACCCTCCGGGTTGCTCCGCTCGTCCACGGAATCGTCGCTATCGACCCTGCACACGGCATGGTTGATATGCTCAAAGCCAAAATATCCAAAACCGACGGGCCGCGGAACATCCTACCCATGTGCTGCTTGCTTCAGGATCCCGAAGATCCACTACTCCCACCAGCCAACCACGACGACCCCGCGGGCCAAAGAAGAAAGTTCGACTTGATTCTGTCTCATCTCGTCATGCATCACGTCCCCGACCTCCGATCATTTCTCCAGACTTTGCTCGCCTGCTTAGCTCCCGGTGGCCGGGTAGCTTTGACAGATTTTGAAGATTTCGGGCCGGAGGCGATTAAGTTCCATCCGCCGTCAAAGCTGGAGGGTGTCAAGCGACACGGCATCCCGAAGCTATTGATTGAGGAACTTATGAAAGAGGTTGGATTCCAAGATGTACAGGTCCGCGTGGGTTGGACTTTGGAGAAATCTGTTAGCGAGTGGGAAGGTACTCAACCTGGAGCCACGCTTTCATTCCCTTTCTTGGTGTGCGAAGGCGTTCGTCCTTGACTTGTTCATTAAGCTGCTCTACTCTTGAGAAATATTATAATCAAAAGGATAGATAGATGCCCTAGTTCAA
Organism: Aspergillus haitiensis; assembly: GCA_027569155.1. Taxonomy (NCBI): domain Eukaryota; kingdom Fungi; phylum Ascomycota; class Eurotiomycetes; order Eurotiales; family Aspergillaceae; genus Aspergillus; species Aspergillus haitiensis. The sequence continues at coordinate 6,435 of JAPDEO010000090.1, read as the reverse complement.
ATCTGCTCCGTGCTAGAAAGTAAGGTAATTCGCCCAAGCCCTCTTCTAGGGGAATATATACGGCTCCCCAGATACCTCAGGACTATAAAATAATTCAACGAACAGACGGGGCTAAATGAAGGGATAGATGAAGGGATGTTGGGCATATTGGAAACCGCATAGAGTGGGGTTAATAACAAGTAGCTGGGAGGAAGGCAAATCTAAAATGACTTCCTCAGATAAAGAGACAAATTTCCCTTTCGACCGACTCAAGCACACTAGAGCGATATCTGCATGTATCTGTCCTTTCAGAGAGAAGTCTTATCGTCGTTTTCAAACAAGTCCAAACCGCCGGAACCCCTCTACGTTTACAAGTATCTGATATTTCCCTCTGGTTTCACTGCAAGCCCAAAAAAGAACAAGATATCACTCCCCTCTCTATAATTCAGTCAGCCCTACTAGCTTTGGTATACTCTGTCCGCTACGCTACGCTGTGCTATGCTACCATAACATTTATGCAAGAGTGATTACAGACAACTAGAAGAGTCTCCACTACCTACTATAAACAATCTGTCATGTGGAACCAGGCTGTCAACCACCACCCCATAGCTTCTGCCTGTAATAAAGTCCTGTTGACATTAATACTAGGTTTCTTTCATAACACCTCTTTGTCATGCACAAGGTTACCTACCTAGATAACAACATAGAATGTTGGATTGGTTTTGGTCAAACAAAAAACAAAAAAAAAAAAAAAATAATTACTACAAACTATAATCTAGACGTAGATGCCTTCCCTTGAAGCTAAGGTAGCTACCTTAACTATAGGCTCACTAAGTACCTACCTTACCCACCTAGGTACTTTCTAAGACAGTTTCCCCTTTTTCCTTTCCCACCCACACACAACACTGAAATTTGCCCTTTTGTGGGGGGTAATATTTGGAGGGATTCACCTTGACCAAAGTATGCGAAACCCTCAAGAACTTCATGTCAACTCTGACACAAGATGGTAAAGTTTCATCTATCTAGCTTGTCACAGGAAAAAAAAAAACCTTCATCTCAGCTAATGCATTTCATATTGGTTATATCTTCAGGCAGTGAACGTAGATGCCCTTGAGATGTTGTTAGGTAGTCAAATTTGAATAGATTACTAAAACACGATCGTTTATTGAGCTACTTGTGGTATAAGCCTGCGCTCAAAAAATAAGGAAAGGGGGAGTAAAACAGTGCACTATATACAATATACAATAGGTTAGAAAAGCAAGCCAGGAGGTGAGTGCGTATGTACCTGAAGTCCTAATATTTCACAGCCCCTACTAGGTAGGTACCTAGGGAGTGTATATGCGTATTTTGGGGGGAGATAGGTGGGTGGTCTAGAGATGCGCCTAATCAATAATAAATGCCAATAACTCCACAGTGGCCACCCAATAATTGTCATTATATTTGTTACGTCGTACAACACATTATTACTTAGGTATGCTTGGAATGATAACTGACAGATATACGTCATACAATGGTGAAGTAGATAATATTCATCGCTAAAAGAAAAGCCAACCGACTCCGTCCAGACTCCAACCTCCAATTGCTGATGCTATGCGCCCCTCCCTTGAATGAGTAGAGTGGGGGGTGGGGGGGGGGGGGAAGAAAAGGGTAGGAATCATGCATTGAGATACAACTCGTCCAAAACAGACCCACAAAATGCTTGGTAGTATGCCTCGCCTTTCCACCCTCTTTTTGAAGACTTCAAGCCTACGGTCTTCCATTCTTCGTCCCGTAGTCGGATGATCCGCTCCTCCATCGTTTCCTTGCTTGATGTTTGCTCCTGATAGAGACCCCTGCCTTGCGATGAGCCCTCCTTGACAGGACTGAAGCTCCAGAATGAAGCTGAGCGCTGGAAACTCTTAGATGTCTTACGGGCCCGCCGTAGTTCCGTTACCTCGTCGATCAAGCGATGGATTCTATAGATACTGGAGTTGATCTCCGTGTGCAGAAATTCTATGCTGCTGTTGTAATTCTCTATAGCTGTCGCACAAGCCGACGGTGACGAACGCGCTTGCGGTTCTGTGTTGTATGGATCAAATTGATGGGATGAGGATGATGAGCGAGAGGAGCAGACGCCAACCCATTTTCTAGTGGCTGAGAGCTTGCTTTTGGACGAGTAATGATTGCTAGTTTCGAATGGCATAACCTTAATGGGGAGTGGCGGCGGGGCCCGGGCTCGATCTGGTCGACTGGTATGATATATGGTCTTGGCGGACTCATCAGCACTGTGGATGGAGCCCCTCGATAGGTGAAGTGGGGCAGATGGCTTTCGAACATGTAACGGGGATGGCATCAAGCTTTGTTTGTCTGTTTCACTTTGAGAAACGAGAGGAATTGTGCCTTTGATATCAAAGCCTCGCTTCACGTCGTCCACGTCATCTTCGGAGAGAAAAGGATCATCTTGAGTATAGTCGAAAGATCTGTCGATAATGTCTGTAATGCTGCTGACGAGACTGTCAGTGGGTGAGAGCGTTTCTGATATATCCGACGTGGATGGAGCTCCAAGAGAGGTGTAGCTGGGGGTCTGTGGCTCGCTGCCAGGAATTGTAGCGGGGAAAACGGCCAAGCATGTCACAAAGCAATCTAGTGCTGAGTGTAAAAGTGGAAGTTTATTAATAGAGTAGTTGTGGGTATACTGGCCCATTGCCTCGTATGAAACGGCGCTGTAAAAGTAGAGATAAGTCTTGTAAACCGGGTGGATCTGTATTTGCGAGCCGTAAGTATCCATCTTAATATTAGTCCGTGCTCGGAGCCTGGCACTTACGGGTTCTCTGGCTGCGTTTAGTATGGCCGAAGAACGGGCAACGCATCTTTTGTACTGTCGTTGAATATACAGCAGCTTAATGTCCTGAAGGGTGACTTTCCACTGCTCGGACTCTTGGAGCGCTCGATGTGATATAAACCTGACAGACTTGTTCGAAATAGACGAGGCCATGATGAAGATGTAGAGTCACTGAGGTTCTCTCAAGTTGAGTAAAAAGAGAGATGAAGATCGAAAATCTTGACCTTGGTTATTGATAGTATATAGTATCCACAAAAACGCGCCCTAACGTCATGGCAACCGACACGTCCACGGACTCGACCGGAGGCAAATGAATAAGTACACTAGTCTGCGCGCTGCGCAAAAGTTCTCCAGCATCGCCTTCGATCTGATGCAACCAATTATCGAAACTTATCGGTGAGGAGGGAAGCTGTCCATCCCATTATCCATCCCACAGGGCATAGTTAGGAGTCAATTATGGTCAATACCAAATAGATAAACTATCAAAGTATCGACTAGTTAGTTTCCCCTGCTGCTCCGATTGTTCTCGAATACGTCGATCATCCAAAACGCCCTCCCCACTGATGAATGCATCCACCAGAGAGAGTGGGACCCATTCGAAATAAACGTTCTTTACTGCTACTATAGATTCCCCGGATTGTTCCTTGCTGAGTGTATCGTTAAGGATCTTTGTGCCCTCCACATCGTTATTTCGCCACGCCCCAATAACCTCATTGGGGTCGTTCTCCTCGTCGTTGTCCTGGCAAATGAGGGATGTTTCGTCACTGACCTTCTCGAGGTCACTTAGAACAGCAACTTTGACGTTTTGGGATATATGTTTGGCGCTGAGAACTAAGGGAAGAGATCCTGTCTTGTTCTTGACCCCTTTTGAAGTCGAAATGTGGTCTGCACCAAGGAGGACTAAATCGGCGCCTCTTGCGGCCAACGCAGCAGCTGCATCAGTGTAGACGTGGACCTGAAGGTTCTTCGACATCGACTGAAACTCATTCTGGAATTTAGATAGAATAGAGGACGACATACTCACGCCCTCAAAGAGTGGCCTAGATTCGAGGACACGCACCTCAAGCGTCGAGATAGCCAGTGAAGAGAAGGCACCTAAAATACTATTGAGAATGGTTGAGCTACAGGACAAGGTAACGATCGTGATTTTATCTTTCTTTGCATCCGCGGAAAGGAGCTGTGATTGTACGTAGGATGTGAACCTGTCTTTCACTCGTGCATGACAACTTCTGCGACTCTCCATGTGACGATAGATCATTGATAGCATGTGCTCTAGTTTCTTTTCTGGACCTGTCACCTTGTCCTCGAGAATCCCTTCCATTTCTTCCAAGATCAACAGCAGGGCATTCAGGGTTGAGGCACCCATGCTTTCTCGGCCGTTTTTGACCAAGTGCCATGCCGCCATACGAATAGTTTCCCACCACTTGTTCGAGCCAATCCCTTCCTGTAACTGCCCGACAAGTTCACGAAATATTCCTAGGGCAATCGCAGTCAATTCATATGCCCCGCTCCTGTGGTCATTCTGCAGCTGTTCCAGTCCTGTGGTCAAAGCTGCACCGGCGAGGCCATTCGCGTTGCCTTCAAACCAGACCCGCCGTAAACTCTCTCTAAGATGTGGCACCCCGTTGAAGCTGTCGTCATTCACGACAGCGGCTGGGTCATGCCATTCCCATCCTTCATGTTCCCAGTCTATCTTAATAGCGCAGTCACCCCTGCCTCCTTCAGTGGGGCTCTTAAGACGGAAAGCAAAAGGGTTGACTGTCCACTCGCGACCGACAGATTCATCGCAAAAGGAAAAGGGCATCCCCGTGCGCCAGAGTATCAATGTAGACGGGTCCAATGTTGTTTCTTCGGATAGCTCGCGCCATGCTGCTGCAAGGGGATTTTTATCTTTGCTATCAATACTGCCAGATATGGGGGCTAGATGATGACTGCATAGCGTAAGATCGATGGATTCAGCCTCATAGTATGAAACGCCGAAAAGAATCAGCAAAGGACTTACCGGTATGTTCTCACTTGAGCACTCCGTTTGAAAAGCGCTACGAGTGGCGGACTCGATGGGCCATTTGGAAAACTGAAGATAAATGACGAGACAACAGCTTGTTTCTCAAGGCGACTCGTTTGATCAAATTGCGCCTGCCCTACCATTTTGTGGTGATGGAGGATTTGGAGAAGGTCTGCGGCTTGTGCACCAAACACGTACAGTGTTTCCGAATGACTGTCCCTCAGATTGGATAACTCTTCTATATCCTAGGCGATTTGCGCACTCATCAACAGTGGAATAATAGACCATTCACGACTTTAGAACCCTTTAGTTGCCTTTTTTATTTTTTGCTGTCTTTCACTTTCACTACTCCAATTATGTTCCCAAACAAATCATATTAGAGGCGAGGATGGATGCTGACGTCAGTGCCAGTCAGTAAACTAACCGGTTGGAAGGGTGGTTAATCATAACATATGGTGCCACCGTGGGCTCTATAGAATCATCACATAGTAAGTACAGGGAGGGACCCTTATCGTAATTATCCCTAAACTTCCTCAACACTTAAACATAAAATAAACAAATAGAATAATAAAATTTTCTACCCAGACTCATGTATACTCCTCACCACCAATTCCGGTTGAATCATCTTCTCCCGAATCATCAACGCATTCAAATAATCATTACTATCCACCCGTCGAAACCCATCCTCTAATGATCTCTCAATCCCCGCCGCCATATGTCTTTGAGCAACACGTTCTCGCGCCTCCTGTAGATCCGTATCAATAAAAACGCGATAATCCACTAATCGCGAAACCTCCCTCCACTCCGGCGCATCCAAAAGTAAATAATTCCCCTCAATGATCACAATCGATATATCATCTGTGATGGCAATACCGTTCTCCACCGGATCCCCCGCTTCATGGTCGAAGCTAGGCGCGTAGAGGACATTTTCCTGCGACCGGCCGGGCTGACATGGTGCCAGTAATAATGGCTCCGATTGAGACCGTGAATGAGACGTGGTCGAAGGAGATGACAGTGCAATAGAGTCGGTCTGGTCAGCATCAGCATCAGCATCAGCATGGACCCGATCGTAATCCTGATCAGCCCATTCTCGTAGTCGGTGCACGAACGTGACGAATCGTCCTACGTCAAATGTCCAAGGTGCTCCGCGACGAATGTATGCTTCTTCCCGGTTTGGGAGCTGATCTAATGTCGCCCGCGACAGGTGAAAGCCATCCATAGGAAGGAGTGCGGTCCTGGCTGTGTTGTCATGGCTGCTGTTGGAGTTGAGTCGTCGCGCGACCGCTGAGGCTGTAGTGGTTTTGCCAGCTCCTGGGACTCCGGCCATAGCGACGAGGAATCGCCTCTTTTTGTGTGTTCTCGCTCTTGACTGGATTATGGATGCAATCTTGTCGTATTCTTGTTCCATGTTGAAAAAAAAAAAAAAAAAAAAAAAAAAAAAAAAAAAAAAAAAAAAATTTTATTAAAAAAAAAAAAAAATTTTTTGAACACTTTTTTTTTTTTTTTTGGGAAAAAAAAAAATAATTATATTTATATTTATAATAATTTAGTAAAGTATTAAAAAATATCTTGAAAAATACAATATATAGAGAAAAAAAATAAAAATGAATTAAATTATAAAATATAAAAA
>JAPDEO010000089.1:0-106085 GCA_027569155.1 Aspergillus haitiensis | reverse complement strand
AAAACAATGACAAAATTTCATCCTAACTGTTTTTTAGCGAATTCCTTTTTTTTAAAATATGTTGACAAAACATAATTAAGGTTTTTTTTTTTTTCATTTTTTCTTTTTTTTTTCCTTTTTTTTCTCCCCCCCCCCCCCCCCCCCCCCCCCTTTTTTTTTTTTTATTTAATGGGCTTGTTCATTTATGCGTACATGGGAACCCCATGTAGCCTGGAACACGACAATGATTAACATGTAGTCCTCTCTAGATATCCCCCAATCAATCCTCGAGTTTCTCATGACAAACCAGCCGTGAATTTCCCACAATCGTCTCCGCAAGCGCCATGATTGAGGAATTGTTCACCACATCAAGAATAGAGATATCGGAATGAGTCTCCTTGAGACTCCACGCCCGGATGTCGACCGCAGTCAAACTGTCCACTCCATATCCACTGACAGGCTTCGATGCGTCCACATCGCTGATATCAACCATCATTTGCTTAGCAAGTCTGGCACGTAGTGCATTTGAGACGGTTTCAACTGCGGACAAACGGCTGGTGATATTTTTAAGTTGCTCCGATAGCCCAGGCGCCGCCTGACCATCATCAGGTTGCTCAGCAGCTCCCAGCTGCTTCAACAGGGCCAGCTTTGGATCGGAAAAGTAGTAGGGCATATCGATTTGACTAGAAGCTAGGTAGCCGCCTGTAGCGAGACCCAGCATAACCTGGGATTCCATGGAATTGGAATTGTCAATCTGGTCGTTTATCGCCATTTGAATGACACCAAGAAGCTCACTTCCCTTGAGACCGATGAACCCGAGCGATCGCATAGTCTCTTTCATCTCGGGTTTATCAGCCATGTATCCAACGTCGAAAACAGCACCAACATCAATAGACAAGGCAGGTAGCCCTTGTGTGCGGCGATAATGCGCAAGAGCATCAAGGAACGTATTTCCTAATGTAGATTGTTAGCCCAGTGGTGTCTAGACTACTCAATAGGTAAAGCAGAGAGAAATGATACCTGCTGCATAATTTCCTTGGCCGCGCAGTCCAACTATCCCTGAGACAGACGAGAGCATGATAAAGAAATCTAAGTCTCCGGGTGCCGTGCAGTGAAGATTCCATGTTCCCAGCGCCTTGGTGTTCGTGCTTAATTCCCATTGATTTGGTGTCATTTGTCGGAAGGTAGCATCCTATCACGCATGTTTTTAGACAAATGTGGCATAAGGATGATAACTCAAAATAACGGAATGAGAATTGGACTTACTGCGAGGGACATGGCAGCCTGTATGATCCCACGAACAGGCGGTAGCCCATCTACTGCCATCTGTCTGATTGTATCTTTGACCTGCTTAATATCAACAATATCGCACTTGTACGCGACAGCATTGACGCCCTTTGCCTGGATAGCAGTCAAAAACCTTTTCGAAGGTTCATGATCTGCACCCCTACGCGACAAAAATACTAGGTTTCGCACGCCGTTTTCTGCCGTCCATTTGGCGATGTGTTGTCCTAGTCCACCAAAGCCACCCACAATGATATAGGTTGCATCGGTGTTGAACTTAACAGCCTTAATGGAGGGTGGAATGACCATCACTTGATCGTCTCTTGAGGGTCTGAAGATGATTTTCCCCATTCGGTTCCCTCCGCGTAGAAGACGGAGCCCGTCCGAAATCTGGGAATAATTCATTATATGAATAGGGCTTACGGGCTGGCAATTGTTCTCATAGTAAAACTTCATCGCATTTTGCAATAGCTGTGATGCACGCTGAAGAGATGTTTTGTACATGGATAGAATGTCGACTTGGTATATTGTTGCGTTATTGGGGATCTGAGGTGTCTTCAGAGCTGTCTTCAGGTGAGAATACTACCCAACGAGGACGATGAGGCAGGGAACTCACCACTACTACCTGAACTCAGATCGATAAACCGTCCAAAAGGATTCAGGCAAGAGAGAGCGCGTCGATAGTCTTCCCCTGCTAGACCGTTTAGCACAACATTAACACCCGACCCCTGCGTTAAATGAGCGATGCCTCTTGAAACATTGGAGTGGAATTGGTGAAAAATGTGGTCATCCGAGATCCCATATGTTTCAACGAGATGAATCTTTTCTTCTTCAGACGCTACCGTGGCGAAAATACTAGCCCCAAGATTTCGTGCCACCATAATGGCAGCCTGACCCACTACTCCAGCCGCATCCTGTATGAGCACCTTCTCCTGCTCCTGTAGACGCGCACATTGAACTAGAGCATGATACGCAGTGCAGAAGCCCATGGGGAGTGAGGCTGCAACATGGAAGGGCATCCCAACCGGCATAGAATGTACCATGCATTCGGGACTTCGTGTGAAGTTGCCAAACGACCCAGGGCTCCACGTGAAGACCCTATCTCCCGGTTGATACCTGTGCACATCTTCTCCCACTTTCACCACAATACCACTACATTCCTGACCAAACGAAGGCTCAGAGACTTGATCTAGCGCAGAGAGCAGATCGGTGGAGTTGAGTCCCGATGCCCTGATCTCGATCTCGACACAATCTGATGCTAGTGGCTCCTCGAACACTGGGTTGTCTTTGAAGAAAACAGAGTCAAAGGAGCCTGGAACACCTAGACAAAATGTTAATGGCCTGTCAGGTTGAGACAATTGAGTAAGCTCTGGCTGTGCTCCATTGCGAAGCACTAACAAAGACCTGTTAAGCCATCGATCAGGATGAATTCGAGGGATGAGGACACTACCGTCGCGGACTGCGAACTCGGTATCAAAATTATCGGTCATACGAGAATCCATTATTTCCACTATGGTTCTTGCGTCCGTCTTTGCAGACGAAGGGGCTGTTTCAAGATCAATATTTGTCAGGAAGAGTTCTGGATGCTCCTGCCGAACGCTTCGAAAGAGTCCCAGCGCCAACGCTACTCGAGGGTTATTGCATCGGACAGTAGCACCAGACGTCACCCATGTTGTGCTCCGGGATTCTAGAAGAAGGCGTTTTAGAATCAGGAAAACTCGCGGTGTGATGTCGAACAAGATCGGGTTTTCGAGATCGGATACCACGATGCTGTGTTTTGTCGTGAGATCCATCTCCTCGGTTTCAAATAGCGTGGCGTAACTTGGACAGACCCCTTGGCGATGAAGTTGCTCCATCAGACTGTCACACAAGTCACTGGAAACCGATGGACCGACAATGAGCACCTCCTTGAGGATTGGCTCCGGCGGCTTTGATTTAGCTCTGAAGACAAGGAAAGAAGCCGATGGCGCGGCGGATTTGTTCCGGTCGTGCTGCGATACCAAGTCTAATGTCGTTAGCTGAAGCTCTTTAAGCTTTCCAGCCAGCGGGTTTGCAGAAAATGAGATCTTGAATCCGCCTTGTCCGGGCAGGAGAATAAGCAGTCCAAGGTCTTTCAGTAGTGGCCGTGCTTGCGCGAGGATGTCTGGATTCACGGATGCATCCCCTTCGCAGTTGATGAGGATACAGTGATATGTTTGCAACTCGAGAGTCTTTATCTGGGAATCTTGCACTACCTTCAGAAAGGGGCTGCAGGATTGAAATTCCTGGTGAAGGGATTCTGCCTGTTCGTCGTTTCCAACACATACTGTATACGAATCCAACCAGCGTGCGATCCCTTTATCATCCAAAGCTTGGAGAGCTCCCAGAACCTTATTGGCTATTTGGCCATCTCTAGCCCCCAGTTCTAAAACATTAAGATCTGGATACTTGTATCCGAGCATCTTCATGAGACTATAAAACTGGGCTAGGCTGTCGGGGCCTTGAAGATCCTGGCCCCTTACATGCGAGATGTCCGGTTGCCAGCACATTTTGCTAGCGAGCGCAGTAGAACTTTCGTTGGAGCTTTCCGTTTCCCCCAAGCCGAGTCCAGCCTCAAGCCTAGTGACTCTGACCTGATCCAGAATTAACAGAGGTTTCTCCCATTTCTCTGTCGAGGCATAAATGTTCAATTCTGTATCACGCAGCCCGCTCGGTGTGGCTGAAGAGTGTACTGCGAATGTCGCGCCTGGCAGTGATGGAACTTCCGCTGAGACCACAAGTCTGCCAATCGAAGTTGGAACAACGGGTCCTTTCCGAGCAAAACCATCATTCAAGATAGCAAGTGAGGCGTGGATGATCGGATCAAGCGTGCACGGGTGCACCAGATGTTCATGGGTAAAACTCTGAGGCATCTTGTGCGCAATATCTGGTGTATGGACAGAGAAAACCATCTGGCCTTGTCCCTTTCGGATGTTTCGGACATTCTGAAAACTCTCTCCAAACCGGAGACCTAGTTCTGCTTGTTCTGTGTAGAACGCAGTTGATGGTACTGACTCAAGTGAGCCAACACAGGCACGGTCAAATTCGGATTTATACCAAGCATTCTCTTGCTCACGTCCATATGTAATAAAGTCCCTCTTTATTGAGGACTTATACCTAACCTTGAGATGACCTGAACAATTCTCTATCCATGAAGCATCATTGATCCTTGAACAGATAGAGAACTCGACCTGCAAAATATCATCACCCACCGCAGGAGATTCACCGGTTTTCAGGTGCATGTGGAGGGATGTTTCCACTCCCTCCTCTCCTTTTGGGATAATAATTGCACTTTTGATGGCCATATTGGATATTTCGTATGCCTCAACAGTTTTCGTTTCATCGGCTAATTCCCTCGCACCCTCCAGAGCCATTATGGCCATCCCAGCAGCAGGGTAAATAATCTTTCCCTGAACTTGATGGTCTTCCATCCACGGGTTCTCAGATAGACGGAGATAATGTCGCCACCGTGGATGGAGGTTATTTCGGTCATTGTCCCTTATCCCAAGAAGGTCCTTTCTGGGAAACCTCTTGAACATGTAGCCAGAGGTCTGGGCCGATTCGTGCCAATACCGACTAGAATGATTCCAGGGATAAGGGGGAAGGTCCACAAGGAGTTTTGGCTCCCTAAGATTACCGTGATTGTTGATGAGGTTGATGTCTGCATCGAAGCCATGTTGGAAGAGTGTACCGATTCCTTCTAGCAAACCCTGAATAGCATCTTTTTTCCGGTCTAGCAAGGAAATACTAGTACATTGGGCTTCTGCCGCCTTTAGTATCTGTTTAACCGGTCCCTGCAACGCGCCATGTGGACCGATTTCCACCATCAAGTTGACGGAACAGTATCCCTTCGGCCGTCTTTTCCTCCCAGTGCTAGAATACGCGACGAGGGATTTCATAGCCTGAGAGAATTTGACTTGACTCACAAGGTTCGTTGCCCAGTAGTCTCCTCCTAAGCTCGTATTATCAATGGCGTCTCCAGTCACACAGGAAAACATCTTGGGCGAGTCTGATGTTTCCGGCATACCGTGGACATCCTTGAGCAAGTCTCTGTAGATTTCTGCGATCTGGCTCATGTGCGGAGAGTGATATGCCTGACCGACTCCAAGCTTTTTGGCGAGATGGCCATCCTTCTTAATAAGTCTTTCCGCTTCGATAATGGCTGGGACGTCGCCTGACAGGGTAACGCTACTTGGACTATTGACACAGGCAACCACGAGCGTCCCTGTCGATACGTGGTCAATATAGGTGTATGCCTCTTCTTCGCTAATTCCGGCGGCGAGCATGTCACCATCTAGCTCGGGATTGACTTCTGGTAACATTGCACAAACGCGGCCACGATGATATGCGACTGTCCACGCTGCTTCACGGCTGAGGGCTCCTTTGGCATAGGCCGCCGCAGTTTCCCCTCCAGAGTGCCCAATGACAACCTCCGGTGGCCAAACACCAACGCTTTGTAGCAGGTCTACTAGGGCGACTTGTAAGGCAATGCAGAGTGGCTGACTAAATTCAGCTGAGCTCACACGAGAGGACGTGGCATCGCGTGAAAGCTCCTCGACAAGGGACCAGGAACACCCCAGATACCTGAGATACTGGTCTGCCGCTCGGATACTGGAGGAATAAACCTCATACTGCATCAAGCTTTTTCCCATGGCATAATGCTGTGCACCCTGCCCAGTGAAGACAAAGGCAAACTTAGGCCGCTGCGATGATCGAATCGGGGGTGCCGCTGTGGCCGACCCCAACATGATTTGCTCTATCTGTGCGCACACAGTGAATGATCTCCAGGGGAATTTCGTCCGTCCTATCGCTGTGGTGTGCGCAAGGTCGGACAGTAGATTCTCTCTCTCTGTTGAACAGGCTTGCTCCAGTTTGCCAGCTATGTATTTCTTGCAGGACTGAAAGATCCGGTCCAGCCCTGACTGCTCATGAGACGACCACACTATAAGCTTGGGATGAAGCTCCACTGAACTTTCATTGCCTGCCGATAGACCTAGAGGTGCTATCAGGGGGGCTTTCGTTCCGTTGACTTGTTCGGTAGCCAGTTTGGGATAATCTCCCTCTCGCACATTATGGCGGCCATGACCTCCTCGACTCATCAAAAAAGAGAACGCATCTTCCAAAATAACGTGTGCATTTGCACCAGCAAACCCAAACGAATTCACACTAGCTCGTCGCGGTCCTTCATATGGCCACGGAGTCACTTCGGTTGGGACAGCTAGATTCCACTCTTCCGCCCGTATCCGTGGATTCATCTTTTCAAACCAAATCTGTGGCGGAATAATGCCTCTTTCGAGTACATAGATCGCCTTTATGAGGGCTGCTAATCCACTCCCACCCTCTAGATGACCAATGTTTGCCTTTACTGATCCAACCCACAATGGCTGCCCTGGAGATTTTGACTTCCCAATTGTCTCGCCAAGGGCTCTGGTCTCAGTTGAATCGCCCGCAACAGTTCCCGTGCCCTGGGTTCAATTGAAGCATTGTGAGCCTTTCGTATTGCAACGGCTTTTGGTAAGTGGTGATTGATCACTTACATGTGCCTCAAAGTATCCAGTGTCTGCCATGTTTAGACCTGCCTCCTCGTACACACGCCGAATGAGCCTTTCTTGCATAGTTCTAGAAGGAAGCGTGAGTCCGGGAGTATTGCCATCCTGGTTACTCCCAGTATTTCTGATGACGGCTCGAATGACATCGCCATCTTGAATCGCCTCCTGCAATGGTTTAATGAGCACAAAGCATACCCCTTCGCCCCGTCCATAACCATTTGCTTTGGCATCAAATGTCTGGGATTTGCTGTCCGGTGATATCATCTGGAGATTGGAGAGCTGCATGTTCATTTCTACCGAGGACATGATATTCACTCCGCCTACGAGAGCCTGGTCAATCGTTAGTAAAACGCACTTTCTCCTGCAGCACTACCCCAAGAATAGTCACATACCATTTTGGATTCACCCAACCGAAGGCTTTGACACGCTAAATGCAGGGCAATTAGGGAGGAAGAACATGCGGTATCCACAGTCATGCTGGGTCCAGCAAGGTTCAAACACCAAGAGATGCGATTTGACAGACAAGATGCCTCGGTGCCGGTAGCGTTGTAGGTTGGGAGACTTTCCGGATCGCGGTTGAGAAGATTCTGATAGTCGTGGTTGAAACAACCCACGTAACACGAGGTATCGGATCCAGAGACACTATCTAGACAAACTCCGGCTGCAAACCCTTCATTAGCACTGTGTAAAACGACAAAGAGGGGTTCCTCTTCTTCCCATGTTGCGGGACATGCTCACCATTTTCCATCGTTTCATACGCCACCTCGAGGCACATCCGCTGTTGAGGATCCATGGCCTTTGCTTCAGAGGGTGTAATAGAGAAGAAAGGCGCATCAAAGACATCAATCGGACCCTCCATAAAATGACCCCCACGAAAGTTCTGGGAGCCTTGTCGATCTGGCTGTGGATGGTAGAATGCATCAACGTTGAACCGATCCTTCGGTGTTTCTCCCAGCATACTCTTTCCTTGCAAAAGAAGTTCCCAGAGCCTCTCAGGAGTTGATGCGTCCCCAGGGAATCGACCCCCAATGCCAATGATGGCGATTGGCATAACCCGGTCCTCGGGTGTGTCTGGCATTTTGGATATCGTCTTGACGTAGCTGTTAATTTCAAATATATCAAGTAGTTTAGTTATATCTGGTCGTAAATAGAATGATATTGTCCTTCACGTAGAGTTGCTTCTACTGCACATTCCTTTCTCTATTCCACTACTTTTTAAACCCGGGACATGGGCCACAGGCAGTTCAGCTGCTTTCAGCCAGGATTCAACGCACTTGCTCGATCCAACCTTTATTTCTTTACAGCATTGATTCACCCGTTATTAGAGTGTAAATACAAAGGTCCACTTTGTTCCTTACTAGCTCCAGGTTAAATTTCAATATCACAAGAATATGCAGGAAAAAATGCTCCCCCAACACTCCAGTCCTCCCTGACATCATTATCTTCAGCGCCCATCCAAGGAGTTGGGCCTGCACGCGCTTAGTTTGTAAGCTAAATTCTTATTGGAATGTTACAATATGATCATAAGTTGATACACAATGCAAGGGGTGAATCTAACTTAAAATGTCAAAAGACTCTATTTAACGAATCATACCTCCGCAGGCTTCAAGAGACATACCCCCAGCGCTGGTGTAAGCAAGGTAGCCCCTCCAATGGAATGTGCGAGGAAGAGGGCAAAAGCTAGTTGGGCAAATAAGCGGCATTTGAGTTCATTCAGGTCATGGTGGACTGCATACTCAGATAAAACTAATACAACTAACCCATTACTCATCTCATGCAACGCGCCTATTCCAGTACCCTTCTCCAAATCAGTTTAGGCTTTTGAGACACGCCCTGCGGGTCCGATCCGATTATTTCAGCCTGAAGAACCATAACAAGGGAAACAGAGGGAAAAAACTAAAAAAAATAAAAAAAAAAAATTCCCGCACGATAAAGTTTGGCAGGAAACCGAATATGGACTCTGCACAACTCACCTCCAAAAGAACATAGTCAGGGATCGCCAACGTCAATTGATCATCTTTGAGAGTGACCACCCTTGTCTGAATGGATCCTTCATGATCAGGCGCCGAGCAGATTTGCATATGATGCTTGACAATAACGGGACGTCGCTCGAGCGGACCCTCGTCCTCGAACCAGTAGCGACCGCTATAAGCAAGGAGGTCATGGATGGTCTCTTTCACTTGTTTGTTGGTTGCTGGCATGAGCTGTGCGGACATATATCCATTCGATGCGTAGGTTAGAATCCCTCGGGGATTTGAACCCATGGGATAATGGGTACCAGCCCCGTTTGCTAGCTCAGAGCTATATTCAATGAGAGACCAGGATCCAATTAGGGATCGTTTGATATCCTCATGGTGGGATCCCATCTATACCCATATCTTTAGTGGCGAGGAAAGTACAGAGGGCAATCTTTTAGAATGTTTCTCACCTTGGAAATAGTATGATCGTGATATTATGACGAACGAGTAGACGGTGAGGGAAATGAGAGAATGAATGGATAGGAAGACCGGAGTTTATAGTATATTTGTAGGGCGCTCTACGACTATGTATCGTTTATGAGGGTACCTTGCGTCTATTGTCGTTCTAGGGCTTACGGGGGAGGGTAGGAAGGAGGGGTTGTAATATGATCCATACGTTATACTTCATCGAACACAACCTCAATATTGATAGAGCATCAAACGAAAGAATCAATACAAAACCGCAGACTGCGTAAACTGGCTAACTACTGGAGGTCCGCCGCGTGCACCATCCGTCGAACACATTCCACAATTTGAACAGTAGTTTTCTCTTCCCACGGTATAGAATGACCACCACTATGGACAACTTCCTGCTTCTCAAAGGGGGAGAACAGCTGACCTACCCCCTGAGATTGACTAAAGTACGAGTCATTGCTCGCGTAGATATGCACCGACGGCAAATCAACTGTTGAACATCTATCAGCGACGTAACGCCGAATGAGAGATTCCTGTTCTAAACCAGGATAGGATTTGCGGTCCAGAATTTCTGGCACTGTTGACCGGATTTCATTGGTGACGTCTTCGCCCGTCGCCTCGTCCCTAAATGTGTCATCGTCGAAGGCACGAAACGGAGCGGACTCAATGTCAAACGGCATGCTAGAACAGAAAAAGAGCCCACATGCAAAAGGACAATGCGGCTTAGAGTGAGTTAGGAGATATGACACCGCCAGTGACGCCCCCTGGGAGAAGCCAATAATGCCGTCGAAGGGTCCCTCAGCTTCGAGAGCCTGGTCGATCAAGTCAAATGCAGCCAGTAACTGTGACTTGGTCGGGAGGGCAAAGAACGAGTAGTACGGTCCACCTGCCATCCCTTGCACACCTATGGGAGAATTTAACTTTAATGCTTTCCCCTCTTTCAATAGCTTTGCCGGGCCTACCTGGTCCTGGGTTTGCTGATAAATCACCCTGTAGAAAGACAAACTCGTACTGAGGTCCTAGTCTAGTTCGGAGAGCGGAAAGCTGAGTCTCGAGGATCTGAGCGTTCGATCCAATTCCATGGAGACACAGGAAACGCATTTTTTGGTAAGTGTGAGCTTGTCTCTGATTTGGCCACTTAGGGAGATTCAACTGTAGTGGTATTAGGAAGGGTTGCAATCTAGCAACCGAGAAAATCCGAGTCAAGAGGGGGCCGGAGACAGCTTTTCATGGAATATAATCTGTTCAGAACGGGATTATCTATCCTCATCGTGTGTGCATAACGCAAGGATCATTTCTGTTCCATGCTGGGGCCCACTCACATAAGCATCGAGACGAAAAGGGGAAAGGGGAGGGGGGTTGGTGTGGAATGTAACAAATGTATTGGATAAGTGCGCGAGTCATTCACCCTGCTGAACAACTGAACATTTACTCTGGCGTCCATTGACAGGGCTCGAGAACA
The DNA here is from genome assembly GCA_027569155.1 of Aspergillus haitiensis. NCBI lineage: Eukaryota > Fungi > Ascomycota > Eurotiomycetes > Eurotiales > Aspergillaceae > Aspergillus > Aspergillus haitiensis. Next base: position 95,361 of record JAPDEO010000089.1, on the reverse strand, counting down.
TAATCATCATACCGCCCTAATATAGCTCCAACTTTATTTGATCCTGGTGCAGAATCTCATGGTGATAATCGTTCTACTCTGCAGTTTGGTCGTTGGGAAGCCGGCATTTTAAGATCTCGAGAGAACAACCGAGATCAGAACGGAACAGGTTTCTCTCATACACGAATTTCTGTCCATCGCAGCATCAAACAGACCTCCTTTTTTCCTCCCATTTGATGATCCCAGGATGGCACCTTTCGGCCTTCTCTACACCTTCAATTTTATGCCCAATCCACGGGCGATGAAGGTTTGCGCCTCATCACATTGCTGTTCATGGATACTTCTTAATATTTCTAGATAATCGCTGTGGCCAATATGAATGGGATCGAACTTGATCTCACACCCGACTTTGTCCTGCGACGCGATAACAAATCGCCAGGATTTCTCGCAGACTACCCCATGGGCAAAGTTCCCACCTTTCGGGGCACCAATGGAGTCAAACTCTTCGAATCAGACGCGATAGCTCAATACATTGCTGAGTGTGGACCAGCTCGCGACCAACTTCTCGGCCACGATGCGATTGAGCGGGCCCTCATACGTCAGTGGATCTGCATGGCGAACAACGAGCTGATGGAGCCGGTTTTGCCGTGTGTACTGTGGCGCATCCAGCGCCGAACCTTCGACCAGAAAATCGAGGATATTAACTTGGAAAAGCTGGTGCGAGGGCTGAATTGCTTGGAAGGCCATTTGGAGCATCGGACCTGGGTGGCAACGGACCATAAGTTGAGTTTGGCAGACATTTGTATGGCCTCGGCTTTGTATTGGGGCTTTGTGTTTGTGATTGATGCCGATATGCGTGCCCAGTATCCCCGTATTATGGAATGGTACTTCCGGACAGTGCAAAGTGATGGCGTGAAGGATGCCTTTGGGGAGACTGAGCTTATCCAGAAACGTCTCCTGCGTCCGGAGTAGTGATGTCTTCTGCCCCGGTTGGTCCCGGTCTGGGAGGTGGTGAGGAGGCAGTACAGAAGGATTTCTCTAGAACATTTCATCTTAACGATTCATGTCCCGTTTCCCACTCTCCCTTGTAAGCGATCTGACGAGTAGTTATCGATGTCCAGGTGACTTGACAAGAAACTCCGCCATCTTTGTCAGGAGCAGGATCCTTGTATCTCGGAATTGGTGGGCAATGCAAGCTGGGTGCAACGCCAAACCCAGCTCAAGAAAATGTGCATCCCCTTGCTTGCCTCCTAATTCGTCAAACTAGAATCCAGATGGCGAGTCATGTTGAGTCAGGTGGGAGGATATTATACAACTGCTAGGAAATGATACCCTTCATTAGGCTTTCATGAGAGAGTACGTCAGTGGAGTAGACGTATCCTTTTTTTTTTTTTTTTTTTTTTTCAAATCTCCCCTCTAGAGATGCAAAGAAAAATTTAATTTTTTTCTTAAACCCAAATGGAATCCGTACGACGGCGGTATTTCACGTTGAATACGTTGTGATACAACATGACCTCATCCATGATATGCCAAAACCGTCTTCGTGCAGCAAGCCAGATGCAAGTGAGGTCTCCGTTGGGATCAAAGCAGACCCTTCCAAGATGCTGGGTCTGGAATTTGCCCTACCAGGCTTGACGTACTCTATTAATTGGTCCAAGTGTTTCCACCGCGTCATCTTAGCATGTCCTTGTACAACTTGATAAATATTCCTTTTCTGTCAGTATTAAATGTACAAAGACAACGTCAACAACTCACATCCTATCTCAAGTTTTGATAGGTCTTTTTTTTTCATCATTATCTATCTCTTACCTCTTCTTTCCCAACATCAAAGTCCTCATGGCTGACTCAAGTCCGAATGGTTCGGGAAGGAAATGTGAGCCCCTGGTGATCATAGGCTATGCGGCTCGCTACGCGCAAGACGCCGGTGACACAGAGCGTTTCTGGGAATTTCTCCTGCAGGCACGAGAGGCGAGTACCGTATTTCCCGAGGACCGGATATGCTCCAAGGCGTTCTACCATCCTGATCCGAATCATGGCGGAACGGTACGTATATGTATACAACACTCCACGACGTTTGTTTCTTTCCTCTCTAATAAGCGTGTGCTGTTGTAATAGTTCCACGCCAAGGGGGCGCATTTTCTCAATGAAAGCCCTGTGGGCTTCGATGCAGCATTTTTCAAAATGAGCAAGACGGAGGTGCTTAGTCTAGATCCCCAGCAGCGCCTGGTTATGGAAAATGTGTACCACGCACTAGAGAATGGTAGCCCCTATCAATCCCCTTCCTCTGCCCGTAACAGGCCGCGGTGACAAGCCCACTAATACCCTAGATAGCTGGTATCTCGATGGAGAGCGCAATTTCCTCAAATACCTCGGTGTTTGTTAATGGATATAATCACGATCATGCAGATAACTTGAACACCGACCCCGAGACAATTCTCAAATATAAGCCAACCGGGGGCGAAAATTCCTTAATTTCCGGTCGCGTGAGTTGGTTTTATGATTTCAGAGGGCCCAGCATAACAGTGGAAACAGCTTGCTCAGGCAGCCTCGTTGGTCTCCATCTAGCTGGTCAAAGCTTGAGGGCAGGAGACAGTGATATGGTTAGTATGAGCTTATGCCGTGACTTGTTTACATCACTTCCAGAGACCCTAGTTGACAGCTGCTAACTCTTTACGAAGGCAATTGTGAGTGGAGTAAATGTAATTAGCTTTCTCCCACATTTTGTCGGCATGAGCTACTCTGGATTCGTGGGGTCAGAGGGTAAATCATTTACCTTTGACCACAGAGCAGATGGCTATGCCCGAGGTGAAGGTGTGGGCACGATTGTGGTGAAGCGGCTTGCGGATGCCATACGGGATGACAACATCATCCGCGCAGTCATTCGTGGTACTGGGGTGAACCACGACGGCCATACACCGGGTTTAACTTACCCCAGCCTCTCATCCCAGGAGCAGCTAATTCGAAAGACGTACTATGCTGCGGGTCTGGATACATCGCAGACATGTTACATTGAGAGTCATGGCACGGGAACCCAGGCGGGGGATTACGTGGAGGCCTCCTCTATCAGAAAGGCATTTGACACCGAGTCCAGAGACCTGCCGTTGTTCATTGGAGCCCTAAAAACTAATGTCGGCCATCTGGAGGGTGGGTCTGGGATTGCTGGAGTCATCAAGACGATAAAAATCCTCGAGACCGGCATCATTCCACCTAACATGAATTTCGAAAAGCCAAACCCGCGAATCCCAATAGAAGAATGGAACTTGAGGCTGCCGCTTCGTGTGACCTCATGGCCCACGGATGGACTGAGGCGAGCATCAGTGAGTTGTTTTGGATTAAGTGGAACCAATTCACACTGTATCCTCGACGATGCACATAATTTTCTCCAGATTCACCAGGTGTCAGGGCATCATAGAACCAGAGTCGGTGTTCCTACCAAGGAGGAAATTGATCTTTTTTCGGATTCATTTTACCCCGCCGTCAACGGGCACTCGACAGCTCCCAATAATTATAAGGCGACGAATGGACATAGAACGCCACCAGATCATACCAGCTTAGCCATCGAAGAAGCCCAGCCAGAGCTAGTCCCGAACGGCCATGACTATGTGGACAAGATAGAGTCAACCACCCCCCTGAAAATATTCGTTATATCCGGATTCAATGAAGACGCGCTTAGAAAGTCGAGTGCAAGCCTTCAATTATATTTGCGACGGCGAAGAAAGCGACCAGACTCGGATGACAGAGCATTCTTGGGCGACATCGCATATACATTGTCAAAGCGAACTCAGTTCAATTGGAAAATTTGCCTGCTGGCAGGTTCACTTCCCCAACTTCAAACCCAACTTTCTCAAGATTCTCTCCGGCCGTATCACTCGCGCAGTCGTCCAACGATAGGGTTCGTATTCACCGGGCAAGGAGTGCAATACCCCGGTATGGGACGACAACTGCTTATATATACGGTTTTTCGAGACGCCCTACAACAAGCGGATGAATATTTCCGTGGGCTTGGTAGTGGCTGGTCGCTCTTAGGTATGACTTGCATGCACCCCAATCAAGGGCACTTCGCATACTAATACCTTGGTGTAGACGAGCTTGCTCGAGGTAAAGAAACTAGAATCAACGAGCCCATGCTAGCGCACCCAGCTTCGACAGCCATCCAGATTGCTCTCGTAGAGCTTCTCAGGAGCTGGGGTATTTCCCCCCATCGGGTGGTTGGCCACTCGTCGGGGGAAATAGCCGCTGCGTACTGTGCAGGCAAGATCTCCCGTGAAGCCGCCTGGAAGGTTGCCTACTTCCGTGGTCAGGTAACACATGATTCCAGCATTCGCCCAGGATCAATGATGGCAGTGGCACTACCTGCAGGTGATCTTGAAGTGTTGCTAAAACAAGTAAGGCAAGGCCGTCCGGATGGCGTGTTAAGTATTGCATGCTTCAACAGCCCCAAAAACCAGACAGTCTCAGGGGATCATGACCTCGTCAATGAACTTAAGGCTTTGTTAGATGCTCAGCGCATATTTTGCCGAAAGCTGAACGTAGGGAAAGCCTACCACTCATCTCATATGGAAGTGTTCACCGAGAAATATCAACATTTCATGGGATCCTTAGAAACAGGCCAAATCGACTCTCCCTATCCGTCAGTTACCATGTTTTCTACTTATACAGGTAGACTACTAGATAAGTCATATCTAGATCCCTCATACTGGTGTGCAAACATGGTTGGCCCTGTCCGGTTTGAGGAGGCCTTGCGAGCACTATGCTATGATCGCTTAGAGGACAGAAACACATCTGGCCACTCTGCAGAATCTGAGTCACACCTAGTGGATGAGCTGCTAGAGATTGGAGCGCATGGAGCACTACGAAGCGCCATCAGTGGAACAATTCAGTCTTCGTCGCCAATCAGTTACCATCCAACAATCGATCGGAATATTAGTGACGCTGGGACTCTTCTCCGCACTATCGCAGAGCTTGTGTGTAGAGGATATCCAGTCAACCTAGAAAAAGTCAATTCAGATTCTACAGAAGTAGGCAATTTCAACAGACCCCCGCTTTTGCTTGTTGACTTGCCTCCATACCCGTTTAATCATGACAGCCATGACATATATGAAAGCCGGTTAGCCAAAAATCTGAGGTTGCGACAATTTCCTCGACATGACCTATTTGGCGCCCCGGTGCCCGATTGGGATCCTCGCTATCCAAGGTGGAGGCATTTCCTACGGCTCAATGAAAACCCATGGCTGAAACAGTACAAGGTATGTAGTCCCCAATCGGATTGGATGGATTGCGTTTGCACCCATTTGCTTGGTCTATTCTTTACCGGCCCTCAGACTATCAATCGCCCCTAATTAATGCTCATGTAGATTCGTTCAGAATACGTATTCCCGCCTGCTGGTTATCTTGTCATGGCAATCGAGTCGTCGATGCAAATAGCCGACCATAATCAACCTGTCCTTGGCCTACAGCTGATGAACGTCAGTCTCAAAACCATGCTTGTGATACCCGATAACACACAGGGCGTGGAGGTCAGCGTATCCCATGCCCCGATTGACGAGAGCAGCCCATGGAGGCGGTTTCAAATCAGCTCATACGATAATGCAAGTGCCAAATGGACCGAACACTGCTCAGGCTACATGTCAGTGGAATATGGGGAGCCCGTGGGCGGATTAAATGGCTCCTTTATTTCCCTCAGCGATTTCCCAGGCAGCTGCACGGCGTTCATTACCCATGAGCATATATACAAAAAGCTCGCAAATTGTGGGCTCGAACTGGGACCCCTGTTCCGGAACCTATCTGATATTGTAGTATCCAGCACTCGAAGGGGGGAGTCTGTCTCTGTGGTTGGAGTTCCTGATGTCAAATCCTTGATGCCATACGGTTACATGCATCCCCACCTACTACATCCAACCACCTTGGAGAGTATCCTTCAATCTGCCCTCATTTCCATCGGCGAGCTGCATTGCAAACAAGATATCATGGACGTGTATACTCCCACCTTCATAGAATATATCAGGGTCTCTGCAGATATTTCACATGAGAAAGAGACACAGTTTCACTGCTTAGCAACTGCGACCGCAAGCAGGAATGACACCATCTATTCCTGTGATGTGCGCGCAGAATGTGCATCTCAACCCAATGCAGTATACTTGAAAGGAATTCGATTCCAGAGTGATAACGGCACAATCAAGGACTCCATGGCCTCCAACACTTTGACAATATACTCTGTCGAGTGGCAACCTGACATTGACTTCTTGACAAATTCGTATTTTGATTGTCTCATCCAAACTTCTTCGTCGTCAAAAGATACATACGATGTAGAAAAACAAACATTTATGGACCTTCAGCTTGCGACTGCTCTTCTAGCAACAGATGTCCTTTTCGAACTCAGGGATCTTGACCCAACGGGCTTGGATTCACATTTCCAGCGGTTCCACGAATATCTCAAGAGGATCGCAGCGGACATTATAACCGATTTGAATCCCGGAGCACCACTTCACATATGGCAAAAGTATGTGCAGAGACCCGAGCTCAAATACGCTCTTTATCGCAAAGTGGAAGCGCGAGATAGCGACGGTGCGCTCTTAGTACGGGTTGGATCTCATATCGCGTCTTTTTTCCGTCGTGAAGCGGACCCCTTACAAGTGATGTTTGGACAAGAAGAATTGATGACACGCTACTATGATGACGACTTTGAGCTGGGGAGCATCCAAGCAAAACTAACTCATCTCCTTGGTCTCATTCGGTGGACCAAGTCGAACATCCGAGTTCTCGAGATTGGTGCTGGCACTGGGTCCTTCACCATGCGGGTTCTCTCCCAGTTGTGCCCAGAAAATTCCCAGCGTTCGGTCACCAACTACTGTTTCACTGATATTTCATCTGGCTTCTTTGAGAAGGCAAAGAAGCGTCTTGCCCAATGGAGCGATGTGGTCACGTACAAGAAACTTGATGTTGGAGTTGATCCCGTACTCCAAGGGTTTGACCTCGGAGCGTTCGACTTGGTCATTGCGAGCAACGTCCTTCATGCTACTCCTGATATCCGTAAAACCCTGAGCAATATCCATTCCCTACTCAAGCCAGGGGGTAAATTGATTTTTCATGAAGGTGTGCGCCAGGATACAATCTGGACCAATCTTTCATTTGGGCCTCTGCCGGGATGGTGGCTAGGTATTGAGCCCGAACGACGATGGTGTCCATACGTACCAACGGCAACTTGGAATCAATACCTTAAAGAAACTGGGTTTTCAGGGCTTGACTTGGAATTTCCTAGCTCTTCGTATCCCGAGTTCTCGAAGATCAGTCTCATGGTGTCAACAGCGAAGGGCAGAGATAATCTAACTCCTTCCAGTCAGGCGAGCATCGTCATTTGTGCCGTCGACAGAGGAGATTATAGCTTATCACAAACATTGCAGAAAAGAATTATGGATGCAACGGACTCCAAATGTTGCCTAGTGACCTTGTCTGAGGTGGCAATGATCGATCTATCGGACAAGATTGTTGTGGCCATGACAGATATTGCCGAACCCATGCTATCTGTAACAGCATCACAGGAGATTCATACCTTTATCACCAATTGCAACAGACTTCTATGGCTCACGGGGGATCCCAAGCAAAATCCAATATTTGAGACATCAAGGAGTTTGGTTCGACAAGTTCAGCGCGAGAAAGCTGGCGATAAGGCCAATTTTCTCACATTCGCCATTCCTAGCCTTGGATTGTGTTACGAGTCGATTGCAAAATCAATAACGAAAGTTCTGAAGCACCAATTTCTGACACAAGGGACCACTCCAAGTGGTGAGAATTCAGACTACCGACTTGAAAACGATGTTATCCTTACCAATCGGATAGTTCCCAGTTGCGAAGTGACATCTTGCGCTGGGGGACTAATGTCAATGACCAATTCTGCCTCCGTGAAGTGGGATGAAGCCACACACCCACGTAAACTAATCAATCATCAATCAGGTGAGATAGCTTTGGTGTACGATACACACAATCTCAACCAGATGCTTGATGCGAATAGTGTTGAGATTGAAATCCACGCCGTGGGTCTCAGCGATCGCAGTATTCTAGGAGCTCAAGAGGGGTTTTTTCGCATACCGCTTGGGGAAGAAGCCGCTGGAGTCATCACCAAGGTCGGATCAACAGTGAATGATCTCCAGCCAGGTGACCGTGTGGCCTGCATTATTAACATCAATCGATTAGATGGGAATGAACTCTTTACCACGACGGTTCAAGTCAATTCATCCTTGGTCACCAGGATCCCCGATTCGCTCAGTTTCGAGGCTGCTACCGAAATCCCCGCTTGTTGGTTGGCAGCCATCTATACCTTGCGAAACATCTGCAACCTAGCCCCAAGAGAAACGATTTTGATTCATGACGGCGCAGGAGGGAAAGGACAGGCCGCAATCCGATACGCCCAGATGATGGGGGCAACAATTTTCACCACGGTTTTCAGCCGCGAGGAAAAGCAATACATCACTCGGGAATATAACATTCCGGCAGATCATCTGTTCCTTGTCGAGAATGGCTCCTTTGTTGCGCCGCTGTTACAGAAGGCTCCAGGAGGTGTGGATATTGTCCTTGATTTTTCGTCGGGTGCCAGATTTGAGTCAAGGAGGTGCATGGCCCCTTTTGGACGTCTTGTCAATATTGGCCCCTCTGTGGCCCAGTCCACTGGGGTGCTCCCCATTCTAAATGACCTCGATAACGTCACCGTCACCACCTTCGACCAGGGGTCCCTAGTCGAAAAACGACCGGAGATTATTCGAGAGATTCTGAAGGACATCGTACAGCTATGGTGCGAGCATAAAATCCATATGCAGCCATCTACCCAGCTGCTTACGTATGGACAACTGAATGAACAATACCAGGCACCAGATCTGATTGGGGGCTTTGGGAGAATCGTCCTGCACCGATCAAACAACCATATCCAGGTTGTTTCTAGGCCCTTTCAACTACCTGCTCTGGAAGAAAGCGGCTCTTATCTAATTACAGATATGTCTCGACATACCTGCCTTGATATAGCACTGCATATAGCTCGTCGGGGTGCCAAACACCTTATTCTAGTGTCCCCATCGTCCGTCGCCAACGAGCCACAGATCGAAAACATGATTTCCGAACTAGCCGAGGCTGGATGCAGCCCTTATCATTTTGACTGCGATTTATCCAACAAAGCCGAATTCGAGTCATTAGTTTCCCAGTGGAAACGAAGCTTTCCCACAATCAAGGGGGTCATTCACCACAGCCAAGTAACAGGCGAGGGTAAAGATGATAGCACTCGTACTCTTCAAGCTGCTATCACAAATATTCATACATCGTTCCGGGAGGTTGACTTCTTCGTCATGGTCTCGGCTGTGACTACAGATTCTCCGTCTTTTACGTCGATGTTTCCTTGCGCCGTGTATAACTTCGAGGCTGCAATGGCGCGCCATCGGGTCTCACTTGGCTTGCATGGGACGAGTTTGACTATCCCAACCATGAAGAGGCAGAACCTCTTCGCAGCAATAGATTATGTGCTCAGCGACACCCGATCAGGCTCATGTGAGATTATCTGCAACTTCCCAACCTCATCATCCTATGTAGACCATGAGGAACCCATTCCGGAATATTTCTCCCACCCAGTATGTGACCAATTGCGGACTTCCCAGAATAAGGATGTCTCCATAAAAACGCATGATCCTCATCATCATGACCCAGAAAATGTTTATCAACTTCTGCAAAACACCAAAAATGATGCAGATGCTATAACAATCGTCTCAGAAGAAATGGGCCGAAAGTTATCAAGCTTACTCAATGTGTCCGAGGACGATATTGATGCGACGCAGGATATTCGGGGGAACGGAGTTGACTCCATGATCGAGATGGAATTCCAGGGGTGGATAGAGAGAGAACTGGGCGTTGTTATTCCTTTGAAGGATATGATCTCGAAGAGTCTCTCCCAGTTGAGCGCGGATATTGTCTCCAGACTGGCGCGGTGATTTACAACCTGTTCACTTTTCTTAACCAGGTTGGCCCGGTTATTATGATTCCTCCGTCACCCCATCTGACCGTCAATTTAGCCATCATGTAACTTCTGATCCATCAAAAAAATACGCGGGCGTAGTCCATGCACAGGGTATACATAGGGCGGACAGGTTTCCCGTTCAAGCCAATCAGACAAATATTATGCAGGACGCCCATTAAGTACGAGTTCTATGTTCATAGGGATATTGACAGAGATAGCGGTGAGCTGGTAGAGAGAATCAGGCATACCAATTGGCGCAGTTGGAGGCGAGAATAATTGGAGAAGCTTTCTTTTGGAAGGCAGAGTTGCTTGGGTCAAGGTCCAAGTGAAACGTTTCGTTTCACTAAACCCTGCAACAGTTCCTCGACACTTTCACTGCGATAGTCTTTTCTTTCTAGAAATACAATTATTATTTCAAGTCATGGCTCAGCGCAGCTTTTTCCGAGGAATTAGTATCTTTCTTCATTTCTTCTGCTTCTGGCCTTGGAAGGCCAAACCAGCATCGAATTGCTCTCAGCGTGATCAAATACCTCACCTCCAAGGCCCCAACAGCAGCCAATGCTGCACCATGATTTCCAGGGCCTGCATTAGCTTGAGGGAAATTAGTGGTCGAGAACTGCTATCAATTGGAGTGATTGGAGAAGTGTCACCGAGATAGAATCCGGCCTCGGATATTTATCCGTGCCTCTCACTTAGTTTTCTAGGATCGGCCCGAGGGAAATTAACGATTCCACACTGGTTTGAAATTTTTTTTTTTTCTCAGATTTTTTTTCTATATCATCTTTCCTCTGAGTCACCACTTTGGCCTCTCTCAAGCCCTCTACCCATATCGTAGATATATATTATTGTACTGTCCTGTCACCGAGGCACTGACATGTTCAACCAGCCCTTCTCGTCTGATTGTCGAAGTGACCCACTGCTACAACAATGGGTGACAATAATTTGGAGAAAAGCGCTACGGCCAAGATCAGTGATGATGCCATCATAGACGAGTTCAGTCGATTCCCCAAACATCGCAAAACAATCATGGTGGTGGTGCTAGCATGGACAGGCTTGCTATCCCCTATGGCCAGTACTTCGGTTCTCTCAGCGATCCCCAATGTTGCGGCCACTTACAACACATCTGGGTCCGTCATAGGCTTAAGCAATGCGTTGTATTTGGTATTCATGGCCTTGAGTCCCTGCTTTTGGGGTCCATGGTGTCAGACTCTCGGTCGACGACGAGTATGTTCCCTCCAGTCTCTATCCTTCCCTCTACTTGTAGACAGTCCCCTTCCCCCTCCCCAACATTACTGAGAGGAGCGCCTGTAAGACTGAGCGTTTGTCTACAGTCTTGCCTCGCCAGCATCGTGACGTTTGTCGGGGTGTCTATTGGGACAGCTCTCAGTCCCAACATCGCATCCTTCATGATCTTCCGCATGGCCACAGCCTTTGTCGGGACAGCATTTCTTGTCATTGGCCCAGCGGTTATCCGCGATCTGTTCCGTCCTCTCGAACGCGCCACCAGCCTCTCGTGGTTTTACACAGGAACCCTGGTGGGTCCGACCATTGGACCCCTCCTTGCGGGTGCGATCGTCACATACACCACATGGCGCGTCATCTTCTGGCTACAAACGGGTCTCGCCGTGATATCGCTCCTGGGCATATTCTTCCTCCTCCCCGAAACTCTAAGTGAGAGTGCACCCCGCCCTCTCGTCGGTCTGTCACGGTGGGAGCAGGTCAAAACCTTCCTCACCATGACAAATCCCTGGCGGGTCATTGCCCCCTTCCGATTCCCCAGTCTTCTCATCACGGCGATCGGGAGCGGTGCCTTAGTCTGGAACCAATACGGACTGTTTACGCCTATTCGGTATGTGTTAAACCCCCGCTTTCACCTCGAGACGCCCCTGCAGTCCGGTCTGTTGTTCTTGGCCCCCGGCATCGGCTACATGGTCGGCACATTGGGCGGGGGGCGATGGGCGGACTACACTGCGCGACGGTGGTTCGAGAAGCGCGGCCAGGTCTTTGTTGCAGAAGACCGTCTGCTGGCGTCCATCCCGTTCATGATGGCTGTCCTCCCGGGCTCGTTGCTGATCTATGGCTGGTCCGTGGAGAAAGAAGTTGGAGGACTTGTCCTCCCTCTCGTATTCATGTTCATCCAGGGTGTGGCGCAACTATTCTGCTTTCCCAGTTTGAACACGTACTGCCTTGACGTGATGCCAGATAAAAGTGCGGAACTTATCGCAGGCAATTTCTTCATTCGATATGTCTTTGGCGCAGTCGCGTCGGCATCCGCCATCCCCGCCGCGCAATCTATTGGAGTGGGATATTTTAGCACCATCTCGGCCGGCTTGCTGTTTTTTGGGGGGGCTGGGCTTTGGGCGGCCGCTCGCTGGGGTCAATCGTGGCGAAAGGCTGCATGTTGAGAGTCAAAGAGTCTCGTACGTGAATTTAGTTGGTTTGTAAATATATAGATAGCGTAATTTTCGTTCTTGTCATTTGATTAGATTAGACATATAATACTATGGTTTTTTCTTTCACTCCTTTTAATACCCGGTTTTGTGCGTTCACCTATCATTCAACGAACGGTATCCTCCATAGCGGAGGAGGTCAGCGAACCCTCTGTTGTCAAAGAGCCCAAGGCGATGGCACTTGTATTCCTGTTGGCAAAATCAGTGGACTCTTCTATATATACTGCGAATCTGCTTCACCATCCCAGCACTCATCGATATTGCTGACGCTCCGAACGGACAACCGCTGCCATATATTCGGCACCGTTATGGGGAGTCCTGCCGGTGATGTTCGTCTGATGTCGCTTGTGTTGGTTATTGCCCTTTTTCGCTCCATCAACATCACGAAACATAGCCCCTACCCTGCAACACGGCAATACCTTGCTCCGGCTCAGAACTATGAGGTTGGTGAGCAACTGTATTATGGAGTTGATAGTCTTGCGGTTGAGTTTCTTAATTCCTGGGGGTGCATATGCCCTCTATTCCATATTCCATCTCACTTATCGTGGGAATAAATCTATTTTGATGTGGCAATATCGAAAACAATGTTCTGCAATAGAACGGTGCCTAGATGCCGCGATTAGCTTTGAGCATTTATGTCTGCAATTGAAGCGTACTAGAGACATCACTAACTTTCCTCGACAGCTGTAGCCCCTATTTGTGCTGTTTCACGTACTCATAGCTATCCACTGCCAGCTTCGGAATATCAGCGCAAAGAGAATAATAGTGACGTAAGAGCAAAGTTTATAGTTATTCACAGTGGTCCTGGTATATAAATCATGCTCTTGAACAAAGTCTTGCCATATTATATACACTTGATCCCTTCAAAACTTTCGGTTAAAAAAGGTCTCATGGTGTTGCTAATGATATGATATAATGATATAGTAATTGGACCGGTCGTGTTATGGAAATCTTATGATTAGACTGGATTAGACTGGATTATACTAGATTATACTAGATTATGCTGGATTATACTGGATTATACTGGATTAAACTGGATTAAACTTTTTCATACTGGATTCCACTAAATTAGCCGGATTGTACTATATATTATTAGATTAGACTTGATTAGACTTTATTAGACTAGATTGACTAGATCAGACTTGATGATACTATATACGACAAATATGATACCTTGATTGATGGATCATGAAGACTGTTCAACTAGATATATTCCTGTTGGCTTAGACTTGGTAGATGGTTTAATCCTTTACTTCTTATCTAAAAGTACTGAAAAGTACTGTACCATAATATTGGTAAATTACCCGGGTAAATGAGCCTTCGTGTGCGGACGGGCAATTCCGAGTCTACCTAATATCTCCCATAATATCCAGGTCGAAAAGGCCCACAAACCTCGTAGTGCCGATCAAATGTCTACTATGATGACAACTTTCATCGGAAATCGGTTTCCGTGTGGCGGAATATCCACTGTTGAAGTGGAGTAATCCATTTGCTGGATCCAGAACACGATAAAGCAATTGACAATAACACTGCTGAATTGTTCATCGAGGGACCTGGAAAAACCCCGGACCTCACAAGTAACCTCATACAATAATAGAATGACTATCTTCGAAATCTCTAGCCCTGCGGGGCTGCTGCAGGAATGAAATTTTTCCTACCTAGTGGAGCAGCGATAGTATGCTTACCCCTCATCTTGCTCTATCTCTCACCCTCCCTCCTTCTCGCTCACTCGTTATCTTTTGTTCATGCTCTGTACTCATTTTGATCGTCACTTATCTCTCCCTTTGATAGAGCCATCACTCGCAGTAGAGGTTTAGAGAGTGACCAACGGACAAGCCATGACTTCAGACCTCTCAGCTCACCATGAGCTGGCCAGCCTCTCAACTGTGGTCTCCCAGATCACTCCTCACAGCGTTGCTAGATCTCTTCCTGAAAATGACAACTCTCCCGATAATATTGTGGTCATAGAATCTTCCTTCCCCTCAGTAGCCGTTTCGGTGCCAGGGAGCCAGGTCGGACTGGCCCAGCTCGAAGATGTCGGTCCTCCAATCCCGCCATCGTCAGGGCGAATCCCCCCCGAGCTAGGCAGCTTCACAGCAGAGATTCTTCTAGTTATTATCTGTTCCACAAGTCAAATGCTCTTTGCGGTGATCCAGGGAGATGTCCTCGTGAATCAAGAGGAATTCAAAATTGCCCTGGGACTAGAAAACTCGGAGCTTCCCTGGCTAACGGGCGCGTATTATACCGCCAACGGTCTCTCCGTCATGATCTCAGGTTCCCTGACAGATCTCGCACCGCCCAAGAGCATGATGGTGGGCGCCCTCGCCTGGCTCACCCTGTGGAATATCATCGGAGCCTTCTCCATTAAGCCTTCGACGGTGGCGCTATTCTTCATTGTCCGCGCAATGCAAGGCCTCTCCGTCGGGCTGCTGGTGTCCGGCTCCATGAGCATCCTCGGTCGCATCTACAAACCTGGTCTACGCAAGAACCGCGTCTTCTCTGCCATGGCCGCCATGGCACCTCTAGGGTTCTGGCTGGGAGCAGTTCAAGGCGGACTATTGCGCCGCCATTTAGCGTGGATCTTCGGGTCCAACGCCATCATCACAGGCGTCTGCTGTGCCATCGCAAGCGTCGCCATCCCGTTCCTTCGTCCCGTCGCAGACATTGCCGGCTCTGAGGCCCCCAGTCTCCGACAATTCGACATCCCGGGGGCCCTAGTCGCCACGACCGGCTGTATATGTCTCCTGTTCGGACTCACGCAGGGCTCTGTCACACTGTGGGCACCATACACCTACGCTCTCGTTGTCGTGGGTTTCCTCCTCATCGTCGCCTTCTTCTTCGTGGAGGGCCGTGTCGCTCGTCCCCTCGTCCCCACGCGTCTCTGGACAATAAGTGGCTTCACTCCCCTCATTCTCGCTTACTTCATCGGCTACGGCACCTACGCCGGCGCGTGGCAGTTCTATGCGATCCAGTTCTGGACGCGTATCCAGCACGCCAATTCCATGACGGTGTCCCTCTACCTCCTCCCCAACGCTGTTGTTGGGATCTTCGCCGCCTGGCTCGTCAGTTGCGTCTTGCATATTATCCCGGGTCACTTCATCTACGCTGCCTCCATGTTGGCCTTCGCCCTAGGTCCAACTTTTTTCCTCCCGCAGACGAAAGATACGCTCTACTGGGCGTTGTCCCTGCCCGGCGTTTCCCTTGTCACTTTCGGTCCCGACCTAGCCTTCTCGGCCGCCTCCATTTTCATCACCAGTAGTGTCTCCCGGTCTTATCAAGGGAGTGCGGGCAGTTTGCTCGTCATGGTGCAGAATTTGTCGGGAGCCGTCATGACCAGTGTGGCGGATGCCGTCGGGACGCGAGTCGATTTAGGACCGAGTGGTGATATCGGACTAGAAGGGCTGAGGGCTATCTGGTGGTTTGCCTTTGCGGCCGAGATTTTCGCCATGGTGATTGTGCTGGTGTGGGTGCGGATTCCCAAGGAGGAAGAGAAGGAACACGTTAGTTAGTTTTATGAGAACGTCGGTGCAAGTCCCCCATAGATAGTTTGGTGTCACGCCACCATGGAAGGCTAAAAATGTGCCTCAATCAAGTGATAGTCGCCCTTTTACCACGGTCTAGTAGCCCTATTGTCAAAATCACACTATTTCTTCAATGCCTCTCCTGGTATACAATTAATTTTATTTAATGCTTGCCTCATGATAGAGATGTGCCATAATCAGGTAAAATGGTCCCTTTTTGGGAGATTGTGCACCTGCAATAGTTAAACACAATATCCATTCACTTATGTTAGTTTAATTAAAAGGTTCTTGCACTGTGTCCGAAGCATTACTTCTATAGCCACTGTAATCTACTAACATTCCACCAGGCTGCCTACAGAGCTCAAAAAAAAAAAAAAAAAGGGACTTTGCTCTGGCAGAGACACACACACATATATATAATACATAAGTTTCCCTAACTTTGTATCTAAAATATTATTGGCTCATCAGCAATGCCATACGACATATTACTATAGGTGTGTCGGCAACAGCGGCTATTGCGGGGTCGAACAGGTGCATGACCCCAAAAGGATGAGGAGGAAGGGAGCACTACATATGCTTTTCGCGCTGACCCTATCGCACTCTATCATAGACTGATTAAAACCTATCAACCCTGAAGACGATCGTCAGATACACCGCATAAACCAAAAATGCCTCTCAGATGGAAACCGGCACAAGAAAATGACATCCCAGCTCTAGTAAACGCCGAATGGGACGCATTCGAAACTCCTCTCCAGCCTATTTTCCGTCTATACTGTCCCATTCCCGACGGGAACCGTGCGCAGGGCATAGCGGATAGCATCGCCCGTCAGCAAACGAGTACTGGATGCGAGAGCGTGTGGATCAAAGTGCTCGACACAGAAGCTGAGGATGAGGATAAAATAATCGGTGGTGCACAATGGCTCTTCATCACCGATCACTCTTCCATCGAAGAGGAAGCGATATCACTAGCAAAACGTCACCCAGAAGGCGGCGCACGAATATTCGCCACACAAGCATTTCAAGCCCTTCGTGCTGCGGAATTTAATACTCGAATGGACCGCGGGAGCCAGCAGAGCCTGCAGCATTACGCTTCACTGGGTAGCTGTTTTACGATATCGGAATACCGCAGGCGCGGGGTAGGCAGTTTACTCATGGAATGGGGTCTACAGGAAGTGGATAAACGGGGATTGGAAACATGGATTGAGGCCGCGCCGTCAGCAGTGCCATTCTACGAACAACATGGATTCCAGCAAAAGGGGGTCGTTTATTTGGATCTGCGTCGGCCGGGAGATCTCTCCGGGATACACGCGATGGAGTGGGAAGCCACAGCCAAGTCGATTCTCCCAGTTAGTGCTGTTATTATGTGTCGTCCGCCCCTTGAAAGTTGTCAAGCTTAACCTCCTCTTTCATAACATAAGTGGAAATAATATCTTCTATACCCCCGAAGGTTTAGGCACTACAAAGAAAAATGCAAACGACTGGGTAGGGTACGCACTATTGATGCATTCACCCATTTCTTTGTTTGAACCAGGCATAATCTTACCGATGACGGGGCTAAGAAGTCACTTCGGTCAATAGTCTACCTAGCTACCTCTCACCAAGAAAAGCCACCTCCTGGAAATCAAATGCAGTCTAAGGTCGTAAAGCAAGGCAGAAAATCTGGAAATTCAGAAAGAGAGCTATTGGAGGATTATCTTCCATTGCATTTCTTCTGCCATCCAATTGAATAATTAAGTTATACCTTTTTCAACATTTTCAATATGCTTCTCAATCACACGCCAGGCTAGTCAATGTGATAGGTCTCTTTGAGAAAAAAGAAAAAAAAAAAAAAAACACCACGCATTTGATGTGGCCTCGTGCTTACCCCTTTTACTATTGCTAGACGCTTTAAAACTCCCGTTATTCCTTTCTTTAGTTTTTCTTATTCTCTTTTGTGTATAATGTTCCAAGAACCACCAGTAAATATTCAGAATATATCCTGAATCCGGCATCCATATATACTATTCGCATCGGTAAATCCCCCTGCACAAGAAGAATGGATGGCAGGTAGGTAGCTATCAAAAGCATGCAGGATCAATAAAGAAAAGTGTTAAAAAAAGACATTCTCTAACGCTTCCATGGATTAGAACAGCTGTGACTGCTGATCCGTACGACTCCGAGGAAGATCGCAAATCGACCATTATGTCTCCAGCCCTTAACAAAATAAGCAGTCCCAACAACAATATCACCACCACTCCTTCCTCTTCCTCTCCCTCATCCCGACACTCCACCACTTCTTCCTCTTCCTCGGAGTCATCCCCGCCCTCCTCTAATGCCGCGGCTGTCGCCGCTACCACGAGCCTGATCGCCTGGAATAGTAAACCACTCTTCGGCCCCCAACGCTCTTTACCGACGCATATCATTGACATTCTTGATAATTGGCATCGGGCCAATCAACAGAAAAAGAAATATCCACAGTTTGCCTACCAAAATAACAGGAACTCGCGAGCTTCCAAAACGTTTGATCGACAGGGCAACGAGCTGGAATTGAGTGCTTTAAAAGTGATCAAACCTCTTAGTTATTTCATTATGGTTCTATATCCAGCTTCGGGCCCAGAGAAGCTGGTTACATGTTTTGCACATAGAAGCTCGACAAAAACCTATCTTGTTGGTTGGGATCATGCAAAACAGGACATCGAGGCAGAGTGCTGCGCGGTGAGAATGTTTGGTATAAGGTTTGATGAGATCAAGTACGATTCGCAGGTATGGAAGGCATTGGATGAAAGGATGCAACAAGTGCAGCAAAAATCAACACCACAGTCACCAACACAAACGGCAAAGAGACAGTTGAGGAATTCCCAAAAGTCTAGGCCACTATACCTGCAAAACCCCTCGCCCGAAGAGGACTCGTCAGATTCGCAAGAGGAAGAGGCGGAATCCGAAGTCGAGCAAGTTCGTGTAGTCAAAAAACCTCGCACGAATGGTGCGCAGCCGAGAGGTGGGAGGGCTTGTGAGGTGTTCTTTCAGCTGGTTTACTATCGCATTGACGGCCGGAATATGACATGCTGTTTCCCCCTGGAGGCGTGTCGGTCTGTGGGGGATCTATTCCAAAGAGCTCAAACCTTCTTCCCATCCAGCTTCAAGGATATCAATGGGAAAGTGCTCCGGTGCGAAACCCCGGGGAAGCCGCCCCTAGATATTTTCGAAGCCTGCAGTTGGGAGTTCACACGCCTAGTAGAGCAGGCGCAGAGTCTCCGGGATCGGAAAGAGCCGCTTTATATTGTAGTTAAACCAAAGTTGATGTGATGAAATACATTGAATTTGTTTTTTTCTGTTGATATTCTGTATTCTGACTGGATGAAACCATGTCGGATTTTGTGGATCCCGTGCCAGATCCACTTTTCCCTGTCTACTGACCAATCACCCGTTCCCACTCTTTTTTTTTTTTTTTTTTTTTCCTCTCCGAATTTCCTATGATCTTTTCAGCCCCTCTTCTCCTCCTTTGTTCTCGCTCTTCATCCGTTTTCGTTCCCTTTTTTTTTTTGTCCTTCCAAGCTCTGTCTCTTTCCTGCTGGTGCCTCGCTGCCTATCATTACTAATCTTTTCCCTCTTAATTCGTCCTTGAACCACCTTATTCATCATGGGAAATGTACGTCACTGCTTCTTGCTCGTGCCTTATCTCTCTCACTCTCCCTTTGAACCCTTTTCATCCGTATCCATGTTTAAAAATGCACCTACTTACATCTAGACCCGATCTCGGGAACGTAACAGGGAGCTAAAGCTGCTTCCCGACGGGAACGAAGCGCCAAAGATGGCAAGGCAGCCAAGTCGCAGTTGAAAACTGTATGTCTCTCCCTCTGACTCCCTTTTCAATGATGATCGTACACCGGCATCAATAGTTCTCCTTCTGCTACCCACACGGCCTCCTGACTGACTAACCTACACAGAATGAAGCTGCAAAGGATATCCAATGCAATATCTGCAGAGCAACCTTTCTCAAGACAACACGTGGCCCAGCCCTGACGGAGCATGCAACCAACAAGCACAGCAAAACCCTCCAGGAGTGCTTTCCAAATTTTGTCGAGGCCCCAAAGAAATAGTAATATTAATCTGGGGGCTCAGGCTGAGTTTAGTCTAGAATTCGCGGGGCTTGTTTTCTTTTCCCTTTTTTTTTTTTTTGGTGGCCTGGGATGGATGGTTTTTCTTGAACCTCCCCCCTCTTTTTTTATGATTATTATTCCTTGTTGTTCATACCGCAGCGTCAAAAGTAGATAGCCAGTCAATCAATCAATCAATCAATCAATCAATCAACAAGATTGAGAAAGTAATAAAGAGATACAAAGCGTGAACCCACATTATTAAACGATGAAAATGTAGTCTGTGTCGCCTAAATCCTCAGGTGTCACAGCTATTCGTTACCTCGTTCAGGGAAGTGGGGGTAAGGGAAAAATAAAGTCGCCAATCAGTTCGACTCATTTGCACCTGGCTTTAGAATCTTTTGAACTTTAAATATTCTAAAATTGTACTTGGGGGACGGTATTGCATAACATCACAAAACATAAGGTACCTGTATATGTGGAGTAAGTGGATTCAACCAAACTCCCTTGTAACTCTCTCGTGTAACCATATGCAAGCATCATGTTCCAACCCAGATAATCAGACAGGGTGAATTTGAATTTCCCCCTTCGTTTTGCTTTCTCCTCTTTCGGGTTTTCTAGGCGTTCCCTTCATGTAGTTTCTTTCTATGTTCTATTCTCGGCATTCTAGAGTTCTTCCATTTTCCTTTCAGTGTTGACTTGCTGCGCCATTTCGGGGGCCCCCTCACCTCCACCATAACTGTATATAAAATAAGCGCGTCAAAGTCAGAATAGCCGAGCTGTAGACACTAAGAATATTCTCATACTACAACTTCTAAAGGCTTGGTATACTGTTACCCCCCATTCCAAGCCCCAACACCATGCGATTCCTTTGTCTTCATGGGATTTTATCCAATGAGGAGGTCAGTCACCCCGGTCAATCCAAAGCCTTAGCAGTTGAATGATCAGCAAACAGGTTTTCTATGCATATGAAAGACCCTCTCAGTGCTACTCTGTGAGTTTGATCCTGAAGGAGAATAAAAGCTACCCACAGATTCCGTTACTTACGCAGGAAAATACTTCAGCGCCACTACAAAAAGAGCTAGATATCGATCAGTCAGCCTCGTTTCATTTTATTACTGGATCTGTGGAAATGGAAACACCACCAGGTGAGCTTGACCTCTTCGCACCTTACACCATGCTCCATTAATCGTGGTATACTCTATTAATGTAAGTAGACGTTGAAAAATTCCCAGGTCTGGGACAGGGGCCGTATTATCGGTGGATGAAAGATGATGCGTTAGACGAGAAAGCTAGAGAAGAACGCATCCGGAAGCTTCCTCTCGATCCGAGTGCCGAAGACGTTATCAGGGCCCATGTTGGTGTGGGAATCGGTTTCTATAACCAGGAGGAGGTCCTTGCACGCCTCTATGCCGTACTAGAAGCCAATCCAGACATTCGGGGGATTTTAGGTTTCAGCGAAGGAGCATTGGTAGCCTCCACACTCCTCCTCAATGAAGATCAACGGCTCCGCCAATTTGGCCGCCCCAAGCAGATTGAGTGTGCCATTTTCATCACAGGGTTACCGCCCGTTACCCAAGATGGAAAGTTTGTTTTCGCGGACACAAGTGATCTTGTTATTGATATTCCCACGCTCCATGTCATCGGAGCAAATGGTAACGACTCCTTCCCTCCCCGCACTAAAATCATTCTTATTAATTTATAGCGTCCCTTGCTAATCTTCATTAAATGATAGATCCCCTCCGACATGCAGCGCGTGCTTTGTATAACGTGTGCGATGAGGACAAAGCGGTAATCTTTGATACAGGGAAGGGTCACAGCATTCCTCAAACGGGTCAAATTATTCTCGAATTGGCAGATGCCGTGCGAGAATTAATCGGATCCACCCAGTGTGCCGCATAGAGCAAAGGAAACGGAATGCGGGGGGATATCAACTCATTGGAATCCAGGAACGCATGAAAGCAGGCTGGAGCCCGCCTTGAAAGTCAATTTCATCGCCGGAAGCTCAGGACCCAAAAAGCTTAAATGAACCAGTCTCCATTTGTCGGATCGACAGGGTCCGGAGGAACTTCTGGATCCCCTCTAAAATATCTATCAATAATTTAGTATCGCAATTGCTCATTAAGTGGGATAGACCGAGGATATAAATGAAGTTGCTTAGAATAATCAAAATTAGGCACCGTGCTGTGAAGAAAGAAGGGGGGGAAATAAAAAATAAAGTTTTTGGGATTCCCTCATAGCCTGTTATCATCACTAAGTTATTCAAATATCCGCATTCGGCTTTAATACCTTATCTTGCTTTCTTTCTTGGTCTGTCTACTTTTTTTTTTTTTTTTATTATCAATAGTTAGTTTTCCTATCCTACCTTTTGCATTTGACGTATAATTTACTCAATATCCAAGCTTTATCTGAAGTGGCTATTGATATCTATCCACCTATGCTCGCACTTGTACACATTCCGCGATAACACCACAAGCGGCCCAAAGGCGATCGTTTGACAGGCATGTTAGATTCAGGCAAAAGTAGGTCTTCCGAAGTGCTTGTCACCACAGGTACGAGCCATCCTCCGAACGATATTTGCTCTGAAGAGTATCCGCCAAATCTCCAACCCATAGCCATCGTTGGCTACGCATGTCGATTGCCAGGAGGAGCATCATCGCCAAGTAAATTATGGGAGCTTTGCACACGAGGTCGGAGTGGGTGGTCAAAAATACCCAGCGAACGCTTCAGCCTTGATGCCTACCATCATCCAGATCCATCCAAAGTCGGCGCATTGAATCCAACAGGAGGCTATTTCATCCAGGAAGATGTCACTGAATTTGATGCGCCCTTCTTTAATATCACGGCTCAAGAAGCTATCTCTATGGATCCACAGCAACGGCTTTTGCTGGAATGCTCCTATGAAGCCCTCGAGAGTGCCGGGTTCCCCAAAGAATCTTTAGCCGGTCGCAATGTTGGCGTCTTCATGGGTGGAAGCCCACCCGACTATGAAGTCCATAATATGAGAGACCTCGAGACCGTTCCAATGCATCAATCAACCGGCTGTTCTACTACGCTCCAGTCAAACCGAATATCTTATATTTTTGACTTCAGAGGCCCGAGTTTCACCGTCGAAACAGCCTGTTCCTCCTCCATGGTAGCCCTCCATTCCGCCATGCAAAGTATGCGTAATGGAGAATCATCTGAAGCCCTAGTCGGTGGATGTCGGTTGAATCTGCTCCCTGACTCCTTTGCTATCATGTCCTTGTCGCAGTAAGTGCCGGCACCTGATTCATCCCCTAACGCATCTATGGCACAATATCTAACACTAAATACTAGGTTATTCAACGACGAAGGCAGGACCTACGCTTTCGATCACCGAGGAAAGTCGGGTTTTGCACGAGGCGAAGGAGCTGGTGTGGTAGTTCTGAAGCCACTAGACGCGGCTCTTCGTGATCGGGACCCAATAAGAGCCGTAATATTGAACTCGGGAATTAACCAGGATGGAAAGACACAGGGAATCACGAACCCAAGCTTTGAGGCGCAAGCGGCACTCATTCGCCAAGTATATACCCAAGCGAACCTCAACCCCGTGGACTGTGGCTTCGTGGAAATGCACGGGACTGGAACCAAAGTAGGCGATCCCATTGAGGCTCGCGCTGTCCACGAGGTTCTTGGGCAGGGAAGGTCGAGAAGAAACCCACTTTACATTGGTTCTGTGAAATCCAATGTCGGTCATCTCGAGAGTGCTAGTGGAATCGTTTCGCTCATCAAGGCAGTGATGATGTTGGAATACGACCTGATGCTGCCCAATGCAGACTTTGAAAAGGCGAAGGAAGATATCCCGTTAGATGAATGGAACATGAAAGTGCTGAAAACACCACGGCCATGGCCACGCGGCAAGAAATATATTAGTGTATCAAACTATGGGTTTGGTGGTACTAATGCTCATGTTGTGCTCGCAAAAGCCCCTCCGATCGCGAGGCCCGCATTCATTCGACTTGAGAAAGAGGATTCAAGAGAGCCTAGCCGCAAGCTTATTCTAATCTCAGCAAACGACAAGGAATCGTTACAAAAAACGGTCGATAGTCTTGGAGTTTATATCCATGAACATCCCGAAGTGTGGGAGAGTTATATGTTCGGGAACTTCGCTTATACGATGGGGTCAAGGAAGTCTAACCTTCTGTATCGAGTTGCATTGGCAGCGTCAACAATGCATGAGTTCTCAATTCAGTTGGCCCAAATGAAGATCAATCCTGCAAGGGTACTTGGACTCCCTAGTGTAGGATTTGTTTTTACTGGACAAGGAGCTCAGTGGGCACAGATGGGAGTCCCACTAATGGAGATATACCCTATCTTTGCTTCAGCACTCTATCGCGCTGACAACCACTTGCGGAGCCTTGGAGCAAGCTTCTCCCTATTAGATGAAATGCGGAAAGATCCGAAAGTCTCTCAAATCAACTCCCCACATATCAGCCAACCAGCTTGTACAGCGCTTCAGGTAGCTCTTGTCATACTATTAAGATCTTGGGGGATTGAGCCATCCTGTGTCATCGGTCACAGCTCAGGTGAGATTGGTGCAGCCTTTGCTGCCGGGATCTATGGGTTAGAGTCCGCTGTGGCTTTAGCATATCACCGAGGTCAAATGACCCAACTCCTCAAGTACTCTTGTCCAGATCTCAATGGTACTATGATTGCTGTCGGCGCCGGTCGCGATACCATCAAGCCAATCCTCAAGACCCTCAAGGGCGGGTATGCGACAATCGCATGCGTCAATAGCCCAACCAGCGTGACAATATCTGGAGACGTCTCAGCAATCATGGAGATAGAGTCTATCCTTGAAGAGAAACAACTTTTCCATAGACGGCTCAAGATTGACGTTGCATATCACTCTGAGCATATGGCAAGGGTTGCTGACGCCTATTTATCTTCTATTATTTCAATTGTGCCTGAACAAGCACCAGCCATACCTTTCCACTCATCAGTCTTCGGACGCCTCGCAGAGTCTTCAGAGATCAGCTCGTCATATTGGGTCCAGAATCTCACCTCACCTGTTTTATTCTCGGATGTTCTTGAAGGAATGTGCAAATCGGACGGGCGACCTACGATCCTCATTGAAATTGGACCACATTCGGCTCTCAAGGGGCCAATCAAAGATACTCTAAAGGTACTGGGAGGGGCTGCGACAAAGATTGCATATTCCCCTACAGTAGTGCGCAATGAGGATCCCACCAACTCCCTTCTGAACACTGCTGCAGAGGTTCATGTCCGGGGAGGATATCTTGACATGAATTCTGTGAACTTCCCAATAACTAAAGCCAGAGAAAACTCCATGATCACGGACCTACCCACCTACCCATGGCAACACCGCAACAAGTACTGGCACGAGGCTCGTATTCCCCAAAAACATCTTACACTCGGCGGTAAGAGGAGTGATATTTTAGGCGTTTTAGCAAACTATTCTAACGACCTTGAGCCGACTTGGAGAAACGTCATTCGCCTAGACGAGCTACCTTGGCTGCGAGACCATAAGCTGCAAGGCGTTTACGTGTTTCCCTTGGCTGGATACTTGTCAATGGCAATAGAAGCCGCTCAGTGGCGAGCAGAGAAGCGTAATGTTATGTTTTCAAAATTCGAGCTGCGTGAAGTGGTTATCAGCTCTGCACTTGTCCTAAATGAGAACTCTGAGGCAGAACTGACAATCTCTCTTCGACCTTACAGCGAGGGAACTCGGGGTTACTCGGATGTTTGGGATGAGTTTCGAATCTGCAGCTGGGTTACTAAACGGGGCTGGATGGAGCATTGCCGTGGGTTAGTGGGAGTTCGCTCTGATTTCGCTGAAAATTCCTCTGCCATTCGCAATGCTTCTGCAATGGAAGACCTTTATGTCAAATCACGGATCGAAAAGGTCATAGCATCGGCTCCTTTCGAGGTTGACATGAAGCTCTTATACACAAAGCTTATCGATATAGGCGCTGAATTTGGGCCGACATTCCAAGGGATGGAAAGCGGCTTTGGGGGCTATGTTCATGGCTATGGAGTTCTTTGTATCAGAGACACCCAAAGTATCATGCCTAAGGGATTCCAGTCAGACATGTGTATTCACCCAGCAGTCCTTGACGCTTTCTTGCACGCTCAGTGGATGGAGCGTTTGCATGCGGACCAGATTCCGCAGTCTGTACTTGTTCCAACACTGCTAAAACGTGCCACTATCAGTCGCCATATTCCAAAAACTCCAGGAGAGCGTTTGAGAACCTATAATATGCCAAGTCCGGGCCCTTTGGCAGAGGGAGTTCACCAACGTGATATATTTGCAACAAAGATGGATTCAACTGAGGTTGTTATCGACTTTGAGTGTCTCGTCTCAACGAACCTGGGTGGTAACAGCAGCCAAGACGGTCAACACGCGAAGAAGCTTTGCCACAAGTTCACCTGGCAGCCTCTACACGATCCAGAGGAGAACCACGCGGCTGAAATGAACGGACAAGTAATAATTACCGGAAGACCAATGAACAATGGACAAACAATGACCAACGGTAGCCATATTCCGAATGGGAATCCCCACAAAGCCCGCGATGGTATTTTGATCTTAAATTTCGGCAACTCTGAATCCACAGCGAAGAATCTTCAGACCATCATTGGCTCAAAGACCGATATTCACGCCACATTAGAAACTCTCGACAGCATCGATCCTGCTCAAAGGCAAGTAGTGATTGTTCAGACTGGAAACGATTCCCTACGCCACCTTTGCCCCGCGAGATTTGAGAAAATGCGAAATGTATTGCTGAATGCAGCAAGTGTATTGTGGGTCTACAGAACAGATCTTCCAGACGCCCAAATGAGCGTTGGGCTTGCACGATCTATCCGCTTAGAGGCTTTGGCCAAGATCGCGATGGTCGGTCTAGACCCACCTGGGTTGGAGGACCCATCGATCGTAATCCCTGAACTCATCGACTATGTTTGGCCGGCAGATGGCCCAAGTGCGTACGAGAAGCACGAATTTGAGTTCAAAGCACTGGACGGAAAGCTTCTGGTCCCACGTATCATAGACGATGAAGCCGCCACCTCATTCGTTCTCAATGAGACCCAGGATCTACGCACTGTGGCCCAGCCTTTCGACCAACCGGGCCGGCGCTTCAAAATTGAAATTGAGAATGCCGGCTCACTCGACACATTCTACTTTGCGGATGAGAAGGATTCAGCCTTGGAGGACAACGAGGTGGAAATCAAAGTCTATGCTACTGGTGTCAATTTTAAGGACGTTGTTGTTACCATGGGCCAGCTGGTTCAACCCTTCATTGGAATCGAATGTAGTGGTATTGTGACAGCTATCGGAAAGGATGTGACCAATTTTTCTGTTGGTCAGCGAGTGATGGCCATGACGGAAGGAGCATTCTCAACATATGCACGGTGTCCAAGCAGTAATCTTGCGCCTATCCCAGGTCGCCTCTCCTTTGAGGAGGCCGCCACCATACCTGTGGTGTACTGCACTGCTTATTACGGCCTTGTTGAGCAGGCTAGACTTACATCCGGGGAGCGGGTCTTAATTCATGCAGGCGCAGGTGGTGTTGGACAAGCAGCCATCATGTTGGCAAAAATGCTTCGCGCCGAAATATTCGTCACCGTGGGTAGCACGCAGAAAAAAGAATTCTTAATGACTCAGTATGGCATTCCAGAAGATCACATTTTCTACAGTCGGGATACTTCCTTTGCCCGTGCAATCCGGAGGGCGACCAAAGGAGAAGGTGTCGATGTGGTTTTGAACTCCCTGGCTGGAGAAATGCTTCGAGAAAGTTGGGAGTGCCTTGCCCCCTTCGGTCGATTTGTTGAGATCGGAAAAGCCGACATTACGAAGAATAGCCGCCTTGATATGGCTCCATTCGAGTCAAACGTCGCATTCATGTCGGTAGATCTCAGCAAGGCGTCCCGACTACGGCCTAAATTGTTACAAAATGTTTTCGACAATGTCTGTAGTCTATTCCAGGATGGGGTTGTGCGACCCATTTCACCTATAACCGTGCTCGGAATCTCGGAAGTTGAAGCAGCTTTTCGAATCCTCCAATCCGGAAAGAATATTGGGAAAGTTGTGGTTGTTCCACGGCCAGGTGACCAGGTCAAGGTGAGTTCTCTCTTTTTTTTGTGTGTGTGTGTGTGTGTGTGTGTGTGTGTGTGTGTGTGTGTGTGTGTGTGTGTGTGTGTGTGTTTCATGTTTATTCCAAAGTATGGCTAATGGCCCTTTTAGGCTCTTGCGCCCAAGATTGGCAATGATCTTCTCCGACCGGATGCTTCCTATATTTTGGTGGGTGGAACTGGAGGGTTGGGCCGTAGCATGGCCAAGTGGATGTCATCCAAGGGTGCCCGGAATATCGTTCTCGTCTCACGGCAGACAACTGTGAGCGAAAAGGTGCAAGCCCTAATCGACGAGTTGGCTGCTGAGAGCGGGACCCGGGTATTCGTCAAGTCTTGCGATATTGGTAGCCAAAACTCAGTTGATAAACTAGTACTTGAGGACATGAAAGATTTGCCCCCCGTGCGAGGAGTAATTCAGGGTGCGATGGTACTTCGCGTGAGTTTTCTTCCGATACTATCTCATATAAATTATGATGAATATCTTCATACTAACATTATCAGGACACTCTTTTCGAAAAAATGACATTCGAGGAATTTCAGGCGGTTACTACGTGCAAAGTAGATGGGACTTGGAATCTACACCACACCTTAGCCAACTGCACGCTAGACTTCTTTATCGCGCTTTCATCCATCGCCGGAGTTGTGGGCAATTATGGCCAAGCGGCATACTCGGCTGCAAACGTGTTCCTTGACGGCTTCATGGAATATCGCCGGTCCCAAGGTTTACCGGGAACGTCCATCGATCTTGCAGCAGTGAGTGATGTTGGGTATATCGCCGACAGCGACATCTCACGACGGCAAGAGATTTTCAAGAATCTAAGTGGTCAAACAATCGATGAATCTGAGGTGTTGGCACTCCTGGGCGCTGCTATTACAGGACAACTTGATCGGTCGTGTAACGGGCAATGCATCACAGGCCTTGGGCTTGGTGGTTCCCCCGACAGTTTACAGGGGGCGGATGCAAGATTCAGATACATTTATGAGGCCATGAAGGAGCGACTTGGCAGTTCTCAGGGAGGTGGCGGGGTGCTGCCATTGCGTGAATTACTTAAGGCTGCCTCATCAAGAGAGACCGCCCTCACCGCCCTCTACGAGACCCTCACAGCCAAGCTCTCGGAGGTTTTAGTGATGCCTATCGAGGACATGGACCCTTCGATTTCCATTTCGTCCCTAGGACTCGACTCCTTGGTTGGTATCGAGGTTCGCAACTGGATCACCCGGGAAGCTGAAGCCAACGTGCAGATTCTCGAGCTGCTATCCAGCGGATCGCTTATGGGGCTCGCAGAGCTTGTTCTGAACAAATCTGCGATCCGAGTTCAATATAAATAGTTCCCGGGGAGGTAGCGTAAGGTGGTCATAGAGCCAGAATTTGGACTGTTAATAATAATTTATTAGCAACTTATAACTATCTTGTCCATCTTGCCGCGTAAAAGAATGATCTCAGTATTATTAGCATGAGGGGGTTTATACTTAGCGTTATATGCTACTGGAGGAAGAGCGCCGACGCAGATAAAGTCAGGGTCGTCCTTGTTGAAGTCGGGGATTGTGAAAATCTTGAGAGATGGGGAAAAGGACAGATAAGGAGACCTACAAAATCGTGGAACTCAAGAAGAGGTTTTGGAAAAGATAATAAAGAGAGATTGAGAGCAGGCGACACGGTTAGAAAGCTTCAGCCGCAGCTGAGTCACGTGTCACTCAAGCAACAGGCTCGTTTTCGCGTTGCACAACCCGACCAGCAAGATTCTGTCCTACAGAGGAGCTGGACTAATAATATTTAATATCAAGGTACCTACCTAAGGGGTAGTGGAAGCCTTTAAAATAATTAACTCAATAGAATCTGACTATGGGGGGTAAAGGCTCTAATTGGGTACGAATCCTTTCGATATATACTCCTGGGTCGTGTATGCGCGATGAACTTGGAATATGTTACCAAAGAAAACCTTGTATTTATGCATTACACATCTTTATTACCACCCGACGTTGATACATACATAGGGAGTAAATAACTTGACCAGAGCTAGAGATAAATGGAGATGGAAGAGTGGAAGAGAGTGGTGAGTGATTGGGCCTTTTCTGGGTCAGGTGGGAAACATGGGGTCAAGCTTAAAGGTAACCAACCTATCGAGCCATCTAGACTAAAAGCGATTTACCCAGCATATCGGAAGGTGGGGAAGTTGAAATTGACCCGACCACGGATTATGGAGCTGAAAAGTACCCCACCTGGAGTAGTAATCTTCCAGCTTGCCATGGAGGCTGCATGGTATTCTTATTCTTGTTCTTCTTGTCGGCGTTGTGCTTAAAGAGAACTGGATAAATGAGGTTAGCTGGAGGTGGGCACTAGGGGAGCCCCTGAATCGCTACCAAGTTCCCCACGGTTGCTCTCAAGTTGAAGGAGGAAAAATCAGACAAATGTTTGTTTCAGATCAATTTTATCTTGGCATTCTTTCCTCCCCCCTTCCCTTTCTTTTGGATGTATTGCTCCATATATCCATAAATTATTGACCTTTGTGCTTCAACCTTCATCCGGTGGCTAACTCAGATGCGGGAAGAAGCGAAGGGGGAAGGGAGCAGGACACAGCTGACAAGAGGAATGATCGACTACGTGTATCGATTTATTTTTAATGGTAGAGTATTGGGAATCATCTATACAGAAAACATTACTATAAATTTAAATTCGCACAACCACTCCAAACTACAGACAAATGTCCGTGTCTCTGCTCAAATGACACTGCTTTCATCACACAAATTAATTATATTCTCCCACATCCCGATCTGCATCCCAATGACCGTATTTCTCCATGAGCCGCCAATTCCAAGTCTTATGGCGGAGCGCCTTTCCCCAGAAGAAGAAAGGAATACCGATGAGAAAGACTGCCGCAGAAATGGCTGCCATCTCGCCGAACGCAGCCATATACCCTTCAAGAGCGATCCACGGGTTTGTATAAAATGAAAGGAGGAAGCCAAAGGCAGCTACCAACCAAGCGTGGTTAGTATCAATTAGGGACGAGAGGGGGAAGCTGGTTCCTACCTTTAAAAGCTAGAATTGACACAGTCACTTCTCCCACGGCAGGTCGATAGCTATCAATCACATAGACCATCGTGACGTTGGTAGCCTGCACGATCGCGAGGTTCAGAAGCCCTAGGCCCAATGTCGGTACCATCCAATGGAGCTTGAACTCAATTCCGGCTCCGTATAATATCAGGGCCACAGGTGTACAGAAACCACCTATAACCGTGGCAGGCAACCTCATTTCAGGTTCACGAATCCCCCCGTTACGACGAGTAAACCAGTCCGCAATCCAGTCTGAGGCGTGTCCACCAAATGCAATTCCAATTCCTGATCCAATCATGCTTGCAATGAAACATAGTCCACATTGCCACGGAGTGAAGTTATAGGTTTCAGGGAAGGCAGAGGCGAAGTTTGAGGTAATCGCGACTAAGAAACCGATCGTGATAGCAAAAGTGAGTGAGGTCCAAAGTACGGGTGGCAATGCGATAAGAACGATTGGTCGTATAAATATGCGCAAAAGAGACTCGGACGTGTGCACCCCGGTAAGGAGACGGAGGGACTGGACATATGTTTGTCTTTGTGGTATTGCAGCCCCGGGCTCGCGGTGCTCCACCCATGAGGAATCTGGCGGGCTCTTTTGTTCCTCATTATCCCGACCGCTACGGGTAGCTCCAGAAGCAGGGTTGCTCTCTCCGAGGGCGCCGTTGCGATCAAATGTGCTTTCGGGAAATGTAAAAATTACAAGCAGTGTCGTGCCTCCGATCAGCGCCGTTGCGATGTAGTAAATATAGCGCCAGTCATAGTTAATGGTGATAAGGCCGTCAATGATGATTCCCGCCGCAACACCCATGGAGAGGGCTGCCGTATAGAGAGCCATGACTGCTCCTCGCTCATGGAGAAAAAATAGATCCGTAATCGTTAGGGGCCCGAGACACTCCCCTGCTCCGGAGGCAACCCCCACGAAGATGCGCCCGGCTAATTTTACTGAATAGGTTTGAGCAAACCCACACCACAGCCCGGTAGCAAGGTAGAGGATGAATGAGAAGACATAGATCGGCCGTCGGCCGTACTTGACAATCAACGGCATCCAGAACAACATCCCCACCCCCTGCATCAAAGCAGTGGTGCTGTAGAAGAAGGCGATCTTGGCGATATGGGCATTGAAATCTGGACCCATAGGCCCTAGGAAGTCAATAGTAGTCTGCACAATGGCTACTGTCGGCCCTGCTGCCAGGAAGTTGCAAAAGAACACGGCAAGGCACACTACAACCGCAACATAGTATCGAAATCCACGAGACCTTAAGAGCTTAGCGTTGATATAAAGAAAGAAACCCAGGACCGGGTGTTTTACCAATTCAGGGGATCATTGGGGTCTCCGGATGGTTTGGGAATCAAAAGAATCTCATTCGTGTGTTCGTCGCGGAGACGCAGATCACCAAGTGTCTGCGTTGGTGTTCCAGCTTCCACGGGTTTGGAGGTCATGTCTGACGTGGTCCTTTCGTGATTGCTTATTTGCAGGGATGGTGAACTATCCAAGAAACAACTCTTTAATGGTTGTGTGTCTGCATATTTGTATTTTCCTCCCTTTTATCGGATCGGGCTCTCCGCATCAACACCGGGTGTGGTGGCCGATATATAATCCTATCAACAGCGTGGCTACAGGACGCGTTGGCTTGAGAAGCCACACGTTTCAGGAGGTAATTTCCAGCCACCAAGGAGTAAGCTATGAAACACCATGGTGCCGAGCGGGGTGCGGGGTCAGCTTCCCCGGAAAATTGTAATGTCTGGGGTTCGTGTAGTGGAGAGTCCAGTGGTCGAAAAGGGTTTGGTCCTAGTCCTAGACTTCGGATAGTGGAGGAACAAAAACAAGCGGCGTATATCCTATAAAGTTAGACAACTACACGGGAAGACAAATATTTCAAGATTCACCTTATTCTTTCTACAGCAACTGAAATGGATCGTCCGGAAATGCAGATCATATGGAGAGACTCCGCTGACTCGGCGGCCTACGAAGAAGCTCGAGTTGGTCGCGTTTTTAATCATCGGCGCCCACACAGATTTCCCTTGGCCGTTGTCAAGGCCAAAGGTGTGGATGATATTGTGGAAGCCGTCAAGCTTGCGAAACAGAAAGGGTGTCGAGTCGCAGTCCGGTCAGGCGGCCACTCCTGGGCCGCTTGGAGCGTCCGGGATGAGTCGATTCTGATTGACCTTGGCAGCTACAAATATTTGGAAGTTGACTTGTCGACTCGAACCGCCCGAGCCTCACCAAGCTTGACGGGAAGAGAGCTGAATGGCACTTTGATTAAGGACCATGGACTGATGTTTCCTGGAGGTCATTGCCCAGACGTGGGCCTCGGAGGTTTTCTGTTACAGGGTGGAATGGGCTGGAACTGTCGCGTAAGATGCTTTGATCTGCTTCTCCTGTCATAGGAGTGACTCTGACTGTGTAGGATTACTAGACTTGGGGATGGGCATGCGAGCGAGTTAAGGCCGTTGACGTGGTGACGGCAGAAGGTGAACTGTTGCACTGCAATTCCGAGGAAAATGAAGAACTGTTCTGGGCAGCGCGAGGCGCCGGGCCAGGTAAGATAGTAGATTCTACTTTCTACTATATCACCTAATGTCCTGGCCTCACATTTCTCCCAGGATTTCCCGCTGTGGTCACCCAATTCCACCTAGAACTACTGCCATACCCCGAACGTGGGTTCCGGTCTTCTGGATACGTTTATCCCATTGACCGGTATTACGAAGTCTTCCGATGGCTTATTTCCATCACTCCCAATTTTGACGAAGATACAGAAATCACAGCAGTGTCTCAGT
This sequence comes from Aspergillus haitiensis, assembly GCA_027569155.1. Lineage (NCBI taxonomy): Eukaryota > Fungi > Ascomycota > Eurotiomycetes > Eurotiales > Aspergillaceae > Aspergillus > Aspergillus haitiensis. The sequence goes on along the minus strand of JAPDEO010000089.1, from coordinate 61,405 downwards.
ATCAGGAAGTCAATGGTGAAACCCGACTTTGTTTCTTTGTATTGTTTGTTACGATGAAGTTTAGTCTGGAGGAGGCCGAAAAAGCTCTTACACCAGCTCAACAGTCCCACCCCCTGGGAACTCTGACAGAATGGTACTGCCAAATAGACAGCCTAGAGAGTCAGTATAGTAATCAAGGAAAGGCAAGTCCTGAGGGACATCGCTATTGCGCAGAGAATGCCTACATTCAGAATGATGCGGATGTTCCCCGAATTCTGGAGGAAGCCTTTACTACGCTCCCTGACCGGAAAGCATTCGCTCTCTGGTATGCAATGAATCCATGCAGCCGTCGCCAGCTTCCAGATATGGCACTAAGCATGCAATCCGACCATTATTTCGCGCTTTACACGGTGTGGGAGCATGAAAAGGATGATGATCGTTGCCAGACATGGGTGCGAAATATCATGCGGTGTGTTGAGCGCCATGCGGTCGGATCTTACCTGGGAGATGCCGACTTCCAAGTACGCCAGACCCGATACTGGCAAGATGCTAATGCGAAGCGACTGATGGAAATTCGCCGCAAATGGGACCCAGCGGGTCGGATATGCGGATATCTTGACAAGGAGGACACTTCAGGGACACGGGGCTTGGAGAACATAGATCGATGGGAGATAGAGAAGTAATTTAAATATAATTGACTGCATTGCTGTTCTAGAAAGGTCGTTAAACCACAATAGACTATGTTTTCTTGTTTAGGAGCCTTATTCTTTTCCCTATCTTCCCTTATTTCCCTTCTCAGTTTCCCGTTTCTAAAACGGTGAGATGGGAGTAAGCGAAAGGGTGGAAATGGAAACCTGTAGCGTACAAGTACGCCAATAATAATAAGCATCACCGCTAAATACCGTGATGATTATATTCCTGCATATGGGATCATTACTTGACTTTGATGTGCTGTCTAACGCGGTCGTCGGGATTGTCCGAGGCTGACGGAATGGAACCTGCCCTTCGACGACTAATCAAAATCATGAACCTCGGATAAACCCCACAAGACCGTCAGCTGTTTAAAGCAGCTCCCTCCTCCCCTCCAATTCGCTGTGTCTAGTACTTAAGCTCACAAACACTGCACAAAAACATCAGACTAATTAGCTCCTTACATATCAATATATGCCTAGGCTTAATTTTTCAATATGAGTGGCAAGCGCATTGAATGTTACCTGGACTGCGGTTGGTTGAAGCCCGATCCCTCCCACGTTAAGAAGACTCAATGCTCACACTCGGGTTATAGTGTCCCCATACAGCTTCTACGCGCTGACATACCTCCGAGCCAACCGTGACTCGCTGAAAAAGCTTGGGGTTGAGGTTGAGTACGAGAGTCCCAGCTTTGTCTTCTTCATTGCCTCTTACCGAGAGCCAAGCTAATGCTCAGTTCCTCGCAGTGTTATTCCTGTTTTTCTTGGCGGGATCAATGTAGGCAGTGGTAATTCTGTCTCCTCACCAAAAGGACCTTTTAGGTGGCCCAACAATAGATTATGACTGCTAATGACCGGAAATTTCAAGGCAACAAACCTCCATGGACCAACCCCCAAAAGGCCAAGTACTCCAAGTTTGATGGGCCGCGTGCCCAGCGATATTTTGGCCACAAGTTCGAGGTGCCATCGTTCTTCCCCATTCTCTCACTTCTGGTATGCATGCACTAGCATTTGTGATTCCCCGTTCCAGTCTAGCTTGTGTCATCTAATGCTCTCACCACAGCCTCAAAGAGCCATGACTTATGTCAAGAAGAAATATGAGAATGAAGTGTTCGAGCTGGCTTTTGTCCAATGCTTCGACACAATGTGGAATGGCCAACTGGATATCTCGATCCAAGAGAACCTGGCCGTTGCGCTTCGAAAAGTATTTAAGGATGAGCGGGAAGTGCAAGACATCATTGCAGCGGCCAGCAACCCAGAGATCAAGGAGGCTCTGACTAAAACCACTGAAAAGGCTGTTAAGGAACTAGGCGCGTTTGGATGTCCCTGGTTCTGGGTTCATGATGGGAAAGGCAACGCAGAGCCTTTCTTTGGTAGTGATCGCTTTCACTACATGTGGGATTACTTGGAAGTTCCTCACCGGGATTTACAGTTGACTGTAAGCGACGCCAAACTGTAAATAAAGAGTTGTTGTCCCATTGGTCTTTTGGTGCAAATAGCCTAGTTTCTTTTTTCCTTATTTGGCGGCAGGGATGGCCGCGGGCGGAGTTCCTGAATAAAGGTGGCATTAAGGCACGTTAGAAAGGAGACCTTAGGCACTAATGTCCGTAAAAGGCAAGAGCCAACGGAGGGACAGGCTGTGGTCGGAACGGAACAACCTCGAACCATCCATACCCGGATTAGGGTAATCCAGCAAGTGCTAAGATGATCGATCGGTACTTTTGTTTACATAAAATGGAGAAAGGATCTGTCAACAATAGATTCCTATTAGCTACCTATTTCTAACTAGGGGCCATCCAATACGACCTCTCGAGTGTGTGATCTGATGAGCTAAGCGATCAGCAAGGTGTCGGATATTAGATGATCCGCGCCGGACTTTCATGTATCCTCGGTCAGGGGAAGCCATGGTTGAGCTTCCCGGAGGTACATAGGATCTATAGAGCAAGCAAGAGTAACTATACATAGTTATATTAATTATTGTCTATATTATCGCTTCGAGCAAGCCAATCTTATTTGACCGTCAATGGCCCGTCTAAACTCCCAAAACGACTGGCTTTCCTGGCAAGTGCAATTCGAAGGCCTTGCGAGAGGGAAGCACCTGTGGGACATTATCCGAGGCCGCGAATGTCCTTTACAGGAGCCTACTGAACCATTCGAGTTTCCAGCCTTGACTGGAGATGAACCGCCAGCAGCAAGTACCCAAAGCCGAAGCTCTACTGATGCACCAACCTTGACGAATCCGATGGAGCAACAGCTAGCTTGGACAATGTATGAGGCGCGCCTAGACAAATACTACAAGCAGAGGACGGCGCTTAATGAGCTCCTGGAGTGGATCCAAAGGACTGTGTCCCCACAGATATATCATGATAACTGCTTTCCGGACGAGCCAATGAAGACATGGTATGAAAATTTGGAGCGGAATGTAGGATTATCATCATCCCAGGTCTATGATCTTGCCCACAACGCATATATCAAGGCAATCAAGCCTCCCAAGCCTGGAGATATCGATAATTGGATCAACCAATGGGAATTCGCTATGCAGAAGGCTATAAAGTGTGAAATGGCAGTGGCCATGTCTGCACGAGCCTGGACAAGAGACTTCTTCAATGCAGTTCGACCCATAAATCCTCAATGGGTAGAGGTATATCGATGTATAATGGATGGAGATATTGAATCAGGAGGACTATCACATCGCCTGGTTGCACGGGACTTTCGCGAGAGTATAAGGCATATCCTATCTGCTACTAAAAATGGGCATGGTAGAATTGCAATGGAGTCTTTTGGATCTACCTTTGCTGCTAACAAACCTGAAAAGGGTGAAGGTATTGGAGAGAAATATGCACCAGATGGGACTACATCTACCTTGCGGGTGGGGAAGCGCAGGCATAGACTGGATAGTATTGGGCAGAAAGGTAATCTGAAGAAGAAGCCTTCTATATCAACATCTCAGTTGTGCAAAGCGTGTAGTCAAAGGCATGACTGGAAAGAATGCTTCTATCTCTATCCTGATATGGCTCCAGAAAGATTCAAAGAGAAGGAGGCATCTAGGAGACTAGTAGATCTAGTTCTACAGAGAGATGCCCAATTTGCTAAGGAGGTTGAGCAGGAGGCATCAAGGAAGCAAGCATTAGGTGCCCAGGTAGCCAGAAATCAGATATCTACTACCTTCGCGGCTGGCTTCCCCGGATCTCTATTAAAGGCATCAGTAATCCTTAGCTCCGGAGCGACATTACACATATTCAACGACTTCAATCGCTTCGCCGACTACCGAGAGGCTTCTCCGGACGAGCTAGTCCATGCAGACGACTCGGAAATAGCCATTCAAGGCTATGGAACAGTGGAGGTAAAGGTCAACGCTACGAAGCAAGGAAAGAAGACCATTTTGAAGCTTTTTAATGTTGCCTACTGTCCGACCCTAAAGTGCAACCTAGTGTCGCTAAATGAACTCCGGAAAATGAAACTTTGGTGGGATGGAAGCCCTGGTCAAGATGTCATACGGACCCATGGGGGAGCTCCAGTGGCCTACCTAGAGCATCATTATGACCAATATGTACTCGAATATAATATCCAACACGAGGGTGACCTCATGAGTGAAGGCCTCAGGCACTCTGGGGGTCTGACATAAAATAAGTGGCAACCTCTTAGGAAATCTGTTCACAGCGCTGTAATCACGGCTCAATTTGACGGTCTCTGTCTTAGGTCCTCAAGAGGAGCGCTTCCTGCCTTTCCTACACCTTTTTGCTCGCCGTAACGACCTTGCCTTTTTTTTTTTTTTTTTCTTTTTTTTCATCCGGGAATTACACAAAATTCAAGACGTATTAACTTATGGCGTCGTCATGTTTATTCCTGGCATTCAATAGATTCTGTGTGGGCTGAGCCCTGCCAGACATGGACGAAATTTTATGGCAAGATCCAGCCGTGGAGTGGGAGTCCGCTGCAAGTGATCGAGACTCGGTGAATATCACAATGTAAGTACAAAATCACCCAGAGGGATGTGGATATGTGGACATCCCTCGGTAGTGGAAGGACGCTGGTTGAGCTGGAAAGAGAAGCGGGCAGAGACGTGGATACGGCGCCTCTTGTCCGAGTTTGGGGCGAACGTGGATGATCGACTAGGCGACTATACTGAGAAGCCAGTAGATTCCACTAAAGTTTATCTCTGCAGCGTGTATATTTCTTTCGTGAACTCAGACTTCTGTCTTTATTGCAAATATACCTCTCACACACTAACTTCCGTTTGCCCGAGAATGTAGCACCATAAAAAACAAAGTGTGCTGAGACGTATACCCCTAATGATCAACCGTGTTACGCAGTTTACTAAGGAAAACCGAAACACAGGTCATGCTATACGTTTTTTTGGCAATGTGTGGAGAATTCCCTCGGGTAGATAGATAGAAATTCATTAAATGGTCTGACGTCGACAAAAGAGAGCAGGATATTCATCGTAGCTACGGCGTCTGAGTATTTCTGTTACTTCCGGTATGCGGGGGCATACCTGGCATCTTACGTGATTTTTATATTCTCAGATTTAGAATACATTTCTTGCTCCCAGATTTGCTATTTGGAACGACAGACAGATCCCGACAAAGCCGTGCAATTCGGTCTTGCTGTCAAACTTCGGGTAAAAAGCCGCATCTACCTACCCGACGACAGAAGGCACTTGTCCCTGACACTTAATTATGCATGGACCGGGTTATAAATAGAGACATTTCGTGTAGTGCTAGGCCGCTAAAAGCCACAGAGGTGCGACAAGCCATCCCGGATTCCCGATGCAAACATCCTGGTTGTGGGATGCATGGCGCCATCCAGCGGCCAAATAATCATCTTACCTCGGGATCGCAATATGTATACTTTACGCATTATCTAGGGATAGATAGGCACCACGGGCCTTGAGTGAAGTAGTGTACTAATTGGATGAAGTACTTGAGGGGTTATCTCACGAGCTACAAGGAGGATGCGGCGGGCGCAAGGGGGATATTTCTGGTCCATAACTGGGGCCATAAGGGTCTTATCAAGCATGCAACTCGATATCCTGATATTCTGGACGGGCAAATACAAATAACTAGATGTGAAGCCTAGAGCCGTTCGAGCTTTGTGTCGATGCGCAAACTAGGCCCTGATAGGTCTAAATAGATCACTAGGTACCCGAGGTATAGACAGAGATTATGGCTTCCAAACCTTTTCTCTGGAGCAAGGGACATATTGTTCTGGTGAATGCAAGGCATAAACACCCATACAGGGCTTCTTACCTGCGTGCAAAGTACCCTTCTCACGTCATCACAATAGATGACCCATTTAGATTCGAGGTCAGCGACATTGGCGGCCAGGAATAGATTATCTTTATGACTTGCAAAATATTGAGAGTTAGTCAACATAGTCCAATTTTCCCAATAATTCGGGATCGAACAAAAACCTCGCTCTGTGGCGGCGAAAGGTGGCAATGCGCTCCTTGCATTCTAGGGAGTGGGGAAATAGAGGATGTTAAAGCCTTGCGGGTTCTCACACGGTTCTCATTGGAGATGCTATTGCAGTGTTTCAATTAATCGCCATCTATGATTACCACGTAAGCTTTACATAGTGGTTACTGGAACTTCATACATCACGATAAAATTTAATCAACTTCTCCCAGGACCACCGTCCTTACACAGACCTCACTAGGTGTCCTTGTTCTTTCCTTTTTCGTTTTGTACGGCTATTTTCAGTGAGCAACCTGGGTTCTTGTGCATGTCACGTTGCACAACCAGCTCGTGACCCCGCGTAAGCGGAAGGACATCGGGGTCCAGAAAGAAGAATCTTTCTGCTCTCTCATCGTACGTTGTGTGGGAATTAATATGGCGTTTTTAGATCAATGAATGTATAAAGCATCACCGTGATAATATTATTCGCAAGCGGCTTGACATATTCAAATATCCATACCAGGCGCTGATCTTCACAGAACACACGTCTGATGCCTCCAAATATCGGAACGATCGACAGCCAGATGACATAGGGACAACCCCTCTTCCCATATTTACAAACATGCATATCCTCATTATTGGAGCCGGACTGGGCGGTTTAGTTTGTGCGATAGCCTGTCGCAGGGCAGGACTTCAGGTGACTGTGCTTGAGCAAAGTGCCGTCCTCTCCGAGGTTTGTGTAGCAAATGCACTGCCCTCGCTTTCAGATTTTGCTTTTCCTTTTCTGTTTTGCTTATTTTTCGAGGTAGATTGGAGCTGGAATCCAGATACCTCCAAATGCAGTGCGAATAATGAAGAGCTTCGGGCTCTTGCCTGCCATAAAATCCAAGGCATGCCGGGTGGAATGGCTTGATATCAGGCGATACAAGGATGGCAAAGTCATTTTTCACCGTCCTCTGACAGATGAAATTGTTGTGGATTATGGTGGAGAATGGTTGTATGTCTGATATTGCATTTATTCTTTTCTTCGTTTTCCCTCTTTTCTTTTCTAGTCACCGTTTTATTTAGGTTAAGGGTATTTGACTGACTGGCTGAGCCAAGGGCAATTCATCGAGCGGATTATCATAAAATACTGGCAGAGGAAGCACAACGCTTGGGGGCCGAAATCGTGCTTAAATCCAGGGTCACTAACGTCGATATCGGTGAGACGAAAGCGACAGTGGAAGATGGTCGCTCGTATGCTGCCACTGTCATAATTGGTGCCGATGGTAGGGTGAAAATAGCAATCTACAACACACAAATGACAATATCAAGAGTAAACTAACGATTAATTTCCAGGACTGTGGTCGACCACACGTGAGAGCCTATTAGATACTCCATCCCCACCCTACGAAACCGGGGATCTTGCCTACAGAGCGACTATCCCGCGCGATGTTCTGCTCGCCATCGATGACCCTCGTATCCAGGAGATTTGTCTGAGCGAAATCCCGACGCTCTGGGTTGGACCAGACAGACACTGTGTTTTCTACCCCGTGAAAGGGGGAATGGTATTCAATCTCGTTCTGATACGGCCTGATAACATGCCTCGCGGGTCAAGGACCCTTGAGGGCGATCTAGGGGAAATGAGAGAGAGCTTCCAGGGCTGGGATCCAGTGTCAGTCATCGCCACAGCAATGAACTATATGGAACTGAAGTCAGTATTAACGAAAGAGACAGTCTTACTACAATCATATCCTGCGTTCCATCCGTTCTTAAATGGAAGCTCCTACATCACGAGGAGCTTAGACAATGGGTGAAGGTGACTTTTTTCTCTTGTATATGATCCCCAGGACCTAAGACACATACTTATACCAGAATAGAATTGTACAGCTTTGCTCGGTGACGCTTGTCATCCCAGCTTACCCTATCAAGGTCAAGGGGCAGCTATGGCGGTGGAGGATGGGGCACTGTTGGGGATGCTTTTTGGTGAATTTAACCAGCAGGTTGACCCTGCGGTAGAAGCAGGCGATCCTCGGCTTGTTTCTCTGTTAAAGCTGTATGAGGATATGAGGAAGCCACGCACGTCCCTTAGTGTCCAGGGAGCCCTCGATTACCGGTGTTTTTTCCACACAGAAGACGGGCCAGAGCAGGAAGAACGGGATTCCCTCGGGACTGACTACGACTGGAAGACTGGCTCGAGTAAGTATTTTTGGCTGGATACTCAATATCAAAAGGAATTACTGGGCTACGATGCCTTGGCTCATGGACAGAATGCGTTTCAAAGCTGGTTAGATGCCAACTCGAGGACAATGGAGGCGGCTAGGGATCCGAGGCTCTAGTTCGTTCAAAAGACCAATAATTGTACGATCTAGCTTCTGCTATTTGATGTTGTCTGTGACTACTCATGTATTCATGCACCTGAAAATCCAAGATAAAGAGTTTAAGCGAGGTATCATAAAACTGGCATTTTTGTCTCTCCTAGCAATTTTACACATCCGACTCACCAACAAATCTAAAAGTTAACCCCTCCACGATATCCCCATTATCCTTCATAACAATCGAACAACGAACAATTTCATACTGGTCCGTTTCAAAGTATCGAAGAACTTCTTCGTCCTCTTGACAAATGACCTGATAAGCCTGTCCGTGCACTACACTAGATCCATCCACGAGAGCCTTATATTTCCCTGCCCAAGTCCGAATTTCACCCCCTTCAACTTTCGCCGGTCGAAACACGGGAATCTGATCCAAAGCGAGCTTCTCAGCCAGAAATCCCGGGTCCATCAGAGTTCCATAAAAGAAATACCAGACCGGGAACTGGTCCTGCGTTGGTAGAAAGATATCGCCTACACCAACAGCCCTATGATGCGGAAGCGTTGCATCATATCCCAATCGAGGTGCAGCACTATCCTTCGCAAGAGCCTTTTGTGCCCTATTCAGTCGGATGAATGTTGGATTGAAGTCTATTCCACATATTCCCTTCCTAAGCGCAGAGCTGAGAATATTTTTTGTGGTTCCGTTGATGATGCAGAATGAAACGGATCCTGAGTCGTCGCTGGTACCGTCAACTTGTTCAGGAAGCTTAGACAGTCCCGCGACTTCTCGGACTTGTGAAGCGCTTTTCAAGGGGCCTTCCAGCTTCACGAGATATGTGGAATGAGGATCCATTGCTGGAGTTATATTGCCACGAACGGGCGTCGAAAGATTGAAGGGGGCTCCTATGGACATTTCGTCACAATCACCAGCTTCTGCTTCGAGGGCCATGCTCTCCAACTCGTACAAGTAGTCCATTGTATCGTATATAAATCAATGAAAGTACTTGGTTGATAGAATTACTCAAGTTTTGGTAGAGTAGAAGTAAAAGGCAATAATGAGGAGGGATGAGGGAAGGGATAAAATAGAAGGGAACTATACATACCTATTAATACTGGGTATGGATGACTCACTAAACCAACAAACCTGCAGTACATTATCAATTTTAATGGGAAAATGATGTAAACATTAGCGAAACAGGCCTCTGTTCATTTATCCATGGCTCTAATTTGTTCTCCAGAGGCTTTGGTGTAAATCTCCATTTGAAGATACATATATTTGTATCAAATCACCAAACTGTCCCTGATGCATACATGTCTACAAATAACACTGGGATTCTAGCCAAAGGGGGAGAGAGGAAATTATAGCCCATGAATTTCCTTTCTTTTTATTGACAAGTTGGTACTTTCTCAAAAGGACCTGACTATGTCATCGTACCGGCTAGTTAACTTCCTATGCTTGAAGCTGACTGAATAACAGTATCAAACTAAACATATATCCATATCTAAGACGTAAGATCTCGTAATTACCTATGTACCAGATTAAATGGGCTATCTGTCCGTCGTGTCACTTCGTCCAACGCCTTGCGGTAATTCCCAAGCCCACCAAAATAGAACAACACAGACGGCTTTTTGCCTACCACATTAGACCCAAACACCCACGATCCTGTTCGTCGAAAGAGACTAGAGGCGGTAAGGTCATGACACAGCTTACGCCATTCCTCGACTGCCTCCTGTGAGGCCTCGATAATATGCCGCTGAGCATGGGGAGCCAACGCGTTCTGCCGCTCAATCATATCAGAGATAAATTCCACCTGTGTCTCAATCGTCGGTGGAATATTAGTGAATGGCGAACCAGGACCAAGAACCATAAACAGATTAGGAAAATTCGCAACGGAGATACCCAGAAAGGAACTGGGGCCGTTAAGCGTCCATTGATCCTTGAGTGTATGTCCTGACGCCCCCTGGATGGGGATATGTGCAAAACTCCCATCAACGGCATCAAAACCGGTCGCGAAAACAATGACGTCCAGTTCATGCACAACCCCGTCAGAGGTTCGAATTCCCCCATTTGTGATGTTCATAATGGGCGTTTCGCCAATATTCACTATGTCAACGTGGTCTTCATTGAACATCTCGTAGTAGTGTGTAGCGCAGAGCGGACGACGCGCAAATAATTGTGTGGGCATCAACCTTTGCGCTTTGATGGGAGACTTGACGATTGTCTGAATTTTGCGCTTGATGAATTCACACGCTGTCTGATTGGCTTCCTCGTCGATAGTGAGATCACAAAATGTGTTAAACATGAAATCGAACCCTCCCCCGCGCTTCCAGGCCGCCTCAAAGATGTGCTCTCGCTCTTCAGCCGTTACGCTGAACGTCGGGGTTTGACTCTCCTCAAACCCAAAGGCGAGCATACTCTCCTTTGCTTGCTTCCAGTGTGTCATGTAATTGTCCTTGATATTTGCCTGGATGGCTGCAGGGATCTCTCCGTCCCCTGCTGGCACCACATATTGGGGATTACGCTGGAACGAGATCAGGCGTTGGACTCCTTCGGCCTCCTTTGCGAGGGCTGTAAGAATCTGAACTCCTGTGGAGCCGTTCCCGATCACACCGACACGTTTACCCTTGAAATCGTAGGACTGCGGCCAGGCGCTTGAATGGTATATTTCCCCCTTAAAGTCCGCTTGGCCAGGGAGGTCAGGATAGTTCCGTCTCGATAGTACGCCCATTGCAGTGACTAGGTACCGCGCTGTCAATCGCTTCTGAGAGGATGTTTCTACGATCCAGAGCTGATTCGTATTGTCCCAGGCCGCGGCAACCATCTCAGTGTTGAATTGCATGTACGGGCGAAGACCATGTCGCTCTACCACATGGCATAGGTAGGCTAAGACTTCTGGTTGTTGTAGATAACGTCGGTTCCATGGGTACTCGCGAAGGTCCTCAAGGTCCCACGAGTATCTGTATAGGAAAGATGGAGAACTGCTCCTATCATATAAGCGTTGCTCCACCTGATTCGGGCTGTGAAAAAGGTGTCCAGGGAAAGGGGATTTAGAAAAGCGAAAACGGAGACATACTCTGACATTGCCCCGGGATATCTATTCCAGAACCAAGTTCCACCCACATCCGGGGCCGCCTCAAGGACCTTGACTGTAAGGCCTTGGTCTGTGAGCTTTTTGCACATATAAATACCCGCAAAGCCAGCACCCACAATGATAGCATCGTGATCGGGCTGTTGCATCTTGCTGGTATTTTGGTCAATTGTCATGGTTTGGGTTGCCTGGTTTGATGAGTAGCCCTATCCAGCTCCTATGGATAGAAGATATATGTTACCACGAGAGTACCTTACCATTTATACTGTGATCCTCACCATACCTGACACAATACTGTTTATCAACTTGCATGACTCGCTATAGGTCTGGTGACACGGCAAAGGTAAGTAAGTTTAGTTGATATCATGGTGCAAAACCTACGTTTCCACACCACCATTACTAACTATTAGTGCTTATTTAATTAAACATTCACGCGAATTTTCCTGTTGTATTGAGTAACAGTTGAAGGGATGGTTAAGTCTCTCACTTTTTCAAAATGATCTACAGTAGTATTCAAGCTGTTAAACATGATTTAAAAAAGAGGATGAATTACACTAGATATATCATAAAAAGGCCTATATACTAATAACCCCTTTCTCATTACATTCCACATTGCGTCATGCTAGACTAGTCAGGACCTTCCTCTTTCATTTCCCTGCATATGATCACATTCTTCCTAAATATCCCCATCGATTCCACCCCTCCCCCACCCCCCCTTTCTTCCCTTCCTTCTTTATTATCCTTCTTGTCAGGATGCACTAAACCTATCATTATTTATTCAAAAAAGCCAAAAATTGACCTATTATTTCCTCTAGAGGGACCGTAAGCCATCCTTCTATTGCTAATCCAGTATTGATGACATCATCTATCTACGCATCCTATATACGTAGGTCATGCAGTAGTCATTAAGGATACGATTTAGCATTCACATTATTTTTAGGGGTTTCACAATATCGGTAAATTGCTTAGGAGGTGAACTATCTTGGGTTAAAATTAAGGAGATGATGGATTTTATATTTTAAAAAACTTCTTCGCCATCTTACTCTTGAAAAAAAGAGATCTTTTACTGTCCGGTATCTTCTTGTTTTCCTTCATCCTCAGTAACCAGTCCTGGGAAATGAATGTGCCTTCCCTAAGAAGCGACTCATCACCTCCCTAAGCAAATACTTCCCTCCAGCATTTGAGCCTTCGATCAGCGATATAGTAAGGAATGAGCACAAAGGGATCAGGGCACTCAAAACTCATGCGATAGTCTAAAGATCTTTTAGGGTGCGGTAAAAAAAACCGAGTCTCATCAGACATGTATGGTCCCTCTAAACATTCAAGGTCATCAGAGTTCTCAATATAGTCGGCGAACTTTTGAGCCATAATAGACATAGGCTGTTTATTTTCGCTCATTCTGTTTCTTTGAAAAGGACCAGACGTCAAGACGTCCAGTTGAAATGTATGGTCAATACGGGATATAGATGAGAACAGTAGTAGGGGTTGGGAACAGTGCGAGTAGGTTGGTGTCTACTTCTATGTTTATACGGAAGCGGTGCTCCTAGCAGTAAATATATATATTTTATAGCTATTATAGTTGAAAGATTATATTATTATAATCAGTTTGTGAGCTCCATACCTTTTTCGCTCTTTTCAAATTAGCTTCTTTACACCTATAAAAATACCTATCAAAATTTGACGTAGTTTATCCCTGTTTTAAAATCTTTGTGAGCAGTATAAGTTGTATAATCCTAATCCAGCTATATCTGGAGATTTTTATCTTATCATTGCTTGGGATTCCCTAGCCCGATAAGCTCTTGTAATACCAATACCACCACCACCATTTGGTTTGGGTGGCTCGGGATAAGGGTCCCTCTTTTTTTTCTTTTTTCCCTCTTAGACGTGGGGTGTCCAGAGAGCGCTGTCCAAGGGGTAATGGTGTGTAATATACTGTATAATTTACTGTAAATTATTCCAAGCAATGCCGAGAGTTTCTCCGTTCCGGCTTCCAAGCAACGACGAGCTGGTTTGCCTTTTCTGGTTTCCCAATCCTTCGCTATTAATAACTGACGTGATCTAAATATATTCTCCAAAGGACCTGAACACATGCACTTTTCGTGCTGGCACAGATCTCTGATCAAATGGGAAGAGTGATAAAACTTGGTCATAATTAATAATAAGCCGGAGCCCCGCCAAATTCAGCCTCTTCCTGCACTTGCGGAGTGACCGCGTGGAATACCGTTATGATTGGCCCAATGGACGGCCCCCATGGTGCCATCGGCGCCACAGACAGCCTCGTTTCAGTAGAGATGAGCAGAGCTGAAAAAAAGTGGGACATGGGCTGTCTGAGGCCCGATAATCCCTAAGGCCTCATAAAAGAGCCCATGCCACTCTTTGGCTGGCGATGATGGAGTCATCCAAGCCTCTAACCAGCCCCTCCCAACAATGAGCTCTGCGGCCAGCGAGAACGTCCCCAAGTCGGTGAAGGAGATTTGGGAGAAGACAATAATCCATTTCCAGGAGCGTACCGGTCAGAGATTAGACGCAGTGCTGAAGTCGCCAGATGATCTTCGAAAAGCCTTGAATTCACACTATGACGAGCAAGCTGATGACCCAGGCATTGCAAAAGCAAAAGATGTGGGGTTTAAGATGATAGCATGCTTTGAGCTGCTAGGGGGAATCGCCGCCCAGGGCGCCTCTATGGTGAGATATGATGATTAAAGAACTAGAATTATGATACTAGGAAGCTGAACGATAGTCTAGGTGTTTGGGCCGGCATCATTATGTTTCAACGCCCTTTCATTTCTTCTAACTATTCCAAAAAAAGTTCACGAGTTCCACGGCGAGGTCAATGCCATTTTTGCCGAGGTTGGCCCTGCTCTGGCTCACTTCCGGATCTATCAGCGTATGGAAGATGTGAGCGAGATTGACGAGGCTCTGCGTGTCTCAATCTACGAAGTTATGATGAGCTTTGTCGACCTGTGTGCCAATTGCATCAATATCCACTACGAGGGGAAATGGAAGTCCCTAAAACGCCATGCAAAGCGAGTGCTGCTCGATGATCAGTCAGTCAAAGGGGCACTAGATCATTTCAAAAGGCTTACCCAGGACCAGCAAAACCTTCAAGCAACCCTTACGCTGGAGGCTGCCATTGAGACTAACCAGCATGTGACGTTCATCAAAGCCACGACGGTGGAAATCGATGCAAATACCAAAACAATTAAAAGCGATGTATCTGGTCTTGTTGAGGCTGAGCGGAAGCGTAGTCTTGATGAAGTTCGTAAGAAACATTTATCTACTATCAAGGGTAAGCTTGCGCTGAAGGATGATATGCTTGGAAACGCGATCGATGCTCGTGAAAATATGTGGAAAAACTCAAATAAGGAAAGCGGAAAATGGCTGAATGACCTTGACAAATACAAGACATGGATTGACAGAAGCAACACGGAGACCGATTCCGTGTTACTTTTAAGTGGAGATCCAGGGACAGGAAAGTCGTACTTAGTCTCTGCGATCACCCAGGAGATCAAATCCCAGAACTCGGCCACAAGGGCCGAAAGAAACTTGATCGGCTACTATTGCTTTACCGTCTCTGGGAAAAATGATGAACGTCAACGCCCCGAGTCAGCTATCAAATCCATTGCTGCGCAATTGGCAGAGCAGGATATTGTTTATGCGAAACACGTCGCTGGAATTTGCGCCGAGCCCAGTCATGACGAGAAATTCTTCAGGGATGCCTCTTGCAGCGACCTTTGGAAGACATTGTGCATTGGTTCCCCAGCAAAAAATACCACTCACTATATCCTCCTTGACTCCGTTAGCACACTGTCGATGCCGGAAATCGAGCGGTTGATAACGGCAATCCAACAACCGCCTGTTATCGACCTAACGGAACGGAGTAGCCGGATTCGAATCCTCATCAGTGCCGAGCCCAAATTGCTTCAGGAAGAGTCAATCAACGTGACATCTATTCCCACAATCGATATAACAGAACATAATAATGTCGATATTAGCATATTTATTGACGAAGAACTGAAAAGGGCAGAATTATTCCAGGGGGAAGATGATGACTCCCTGCGCCTGCGAACGACCGTCCAGGAACGGCTTCTAAAACGATCTAACAACAACTATACTGTCGTTAAACAGGACCTAGGAAAGGTCAAGGATATTATCAACTCGAGCGGTACGGAGGATGAGCTGAATAGAGTGCTCCACGAAACTAGCACAGACCCAGAAGCACTTGTTCGATCCGATATTGAGACATTAGAAGCTACCCTGAAGGCGAGGGAGATTGATGAAATCAATGAGCTGCTTATTTGGACCATTGCGGGACATGGCTATTTTGATCTGGACGAGCTGGCGGCCGCTCTTTTTCTACGCTTTAACACGGTATCTCTCCAGCCTCTTGAGCAGAAAATTGCCGGAAAATACTCAAAAATATTCTCTTATCAGCCTTCTCAAGGATTTTTGATGCTGAAGGATTACATTGAAGAATGTGTTGTAGTCGAAAGAGATAAACCGCGTCAATCTGCTGAGGAGCCAAAAATCACTGCAACCATCACAATTACGAATGGTGATGTTCAGGCTGTCCAACGATTCTTCTGGGACTTGAACCACTACT
The DNA here is from genome assembly GCA_027569155.1 of Aspergillus haitiensis. Taxonomy (NCBI): domain Eukaryota; kingdom Fungi; phylum Ascomycota; class Eurotiomycetes; order Eurotiales; family Aspergillaceae; genus Aspergillus; species Aspergillus haitiensis. The sequence continues at coordinate 45,355 of JAPDEO010000089.1, read as the reverse complement.
CTTTTCTTGATGGGTTCGCCTTCCGACCAGGCGCGGATCTTTCCGAGACTAGTCAAAGAAGAATCCGCTTATATCGAGTTGATGCCCATCTCGATATTTTGAAACGCGCATTTGATTTCATTCTCCAGCCACCCGTGGACGATAGAGGCAAGGGAATTGGAAGATACCTCCTGGCTTACATGACCAAACACCTCCAAGCGTTATATGAGGCAACTGGACTGGATGAACTGCAGCCCGCTGACAAACAATATATTGGATCCAATATCTATGATCTATTCAATGAAGGCGATCTGATCGAGAAGAATTTGGAGTATTGTACTTGGGTAAGATGGTTCCAATCAAGCGAGGATATGGCCATCTTTTGGAAATGGCTAGGAGACCCAGTAGCGACTGCCCGCTTGGGTCCTCGAGATAAGAGATGGTTGGCAGAGCTCAAGAAGGAACGCAATCCAAATAGAAGCCTCCTAACTCCAATCATGACCATGATCGCTCGTAAATGGCTCCAGGGCGATGAATTAGATGTGGCCGAAGCATCGATGTGGATCAAAGGTTTCCTTTCTCTGGTAAAAGCTCAATGATCCTACTGAATGTTTTTTTATTTTTATTTTTTTTTGGCGCTGACTTTATTTTTAGGGCACCGCAGAGGAATCTGCCGAAGATAACTCGGCCGGAGCAAGCGAGCCGCTAGAGCAGCAGTCTACGAAAAACGACGAAGGTGATGACCAGTATGTCGCCATTAGACCAAACGATGTGATGGTTGAGCAAATAAAAAAGGCAGAGAGATGGTGCAAACAGGTTCTATCCATTGACAAAGTTGATTACCTTTGGCACAAAAGAATGGGATTGACGTATGCTGCTATGGATGAACTTGATCCCGCTATCGAAGAATTTAAGCAGGTAGGCTCTCCAATTCGTCCTTAGATGCTATAATGACAAACTCTTAACTCCTAATGTTTAGGCCGTGGAAATTTTGCAGAGTCAAGATCCAGTTGACAAAGAAGCATTGCAATTTGCCTACAAAAACCTTGCCGACTGGTCTAGTGATATCGATATATCCTTAGAGTACTATAAGCAGGCCCAAGAGCAGGATCCATTCAATGTTGAAATCATGTACGCTTATCTTAAGCGATGTGTTTCAAGCCAGAAAGATGAGGCAGCGCAACCTATAATCCTGAGGGCTGCTACAGAGAAGATTCCTGACACGGAGTCGACATTACTCTTTTCATTGATAAACTCGGCTGCCAGTGACTCCAATGAAAATGAATCGTTTTCCATATTTAGGGCCCTGTTCTCTCTAACTTCATCGGCTCCGGAACTATGGGCGACACTCCAATGTGAGATGAACTCCGCAATTCAGAAAGCCCGTGAAGAGAACAAGTATGCCCAGCTTTCTATCTTGCTTTCTGATTTGGGTAGTGCTATGTACTACTATCACCGTGAAGAGGCTTCTGGGGGACCGGCCAAGGCGGTTGAGCTCTGGCGTGAGTCCCTAGCGACTATTGAGAAACTCGAGCAGAGTGATCGTGAGCAGCAGCTTGTATCATCGGAGCAGCGAACACTTAGCTATCTTAGCATGTACTACTTTGAGCAAGCAATTCATGAACAGACTGGCAATCCCGAAGAAGCCGAACAGAAGTTGAGAGAGATTTCAGAAAACGACCGAGCAGCTTCGACCACCAAGTATACGCTTGCCTCATATTATACGTTCTTGGGACATAATGATAAAGCACGGAATCTACTTCGATCTGAAATAGTAACAGCTTTCAATATCCTGACAGACGATGATGTTGAGAATGACGGGGAGGGGTATATTGCGCTCGGTCGCATACTCAAACATGCGGGAGACTATGAAGGCGCCCTGACAGCCTATCGGCTGCTTCCGACGTGGTCCTTTGATGAAGAAGTTCTGAAGGGCTTCCTAGCATCCGAGAAGAACCTCACCGAAGAGGCCGCCTCCACGATTCTCGGGCTCTACCAAGCTCATTGCCCACCCTCTCAAACTCAATATGGGAATCTAATGACCCTTATGACTCAGATCGAGAAATTAATGACGAGTGGGGAGGAGGAGGAAGGGGAGGAGGATAGGAAGACGGAAGAGCGTTCGCAGTATGCTGCAATTCACAAAGCCCTCGGTGATCTTTCTAACATGATAGACTTTCACATGTGGTGTAACAACTGTCACAAGTACTGGGACAATGAGACTGCACTGCATAGTTGTAAGTACTGTTATGATATGGATCTGTGCGACGACTGTTGGAATGACCTACGAGCAGGCAAGACTGGATCAGTCCTTGCCTGTAGCAAAACTCACGACTGGTGGGTTATGGAGCCATGGACCATGGAGCAGCGTATTCGCGGGTGTAGGAAGCGCATCCTTGTAAAAAATTCTGAAGATGCCGGCGAGGAGACGATTGACGCTGCGCAATGGGTGAGCAATCTGTGCGAGCAGTGGGGTCTTTCTAAGGATGAGTGGAAATTTGAATATTAGGGCGTGACGGCCATGCCTTATCTCAGTGACAACTGCACCCACTCGGACTTGTCCATGTCTTCTGTTTCTATTGGTTTATGTGTGGGTGAGGTGAATGACTCGGGGACTCACCCCCTCCCTACTAGTGGGGGTATCTACCTAGCAATTCTGTTTCAAGCACGGATGGCTGGACTAGGAAAGGAGATAGACTGAGATTAGTGATATCACTCTTAGGGAACTCATCAAATGTTTACTCTTATCGCAATGTTGATTTAATTGGGAAAGGGAATACTTCTGCCATTTTCCATATCACTCGATTCCTCTCGGATTCATTTTACTTGTCCTTGATCAATAAGGGAAGGGAGGTTGACTCGTGCAACAAGTTGGATTTTTCCAGGAATGACTCTAACCATCCTAGGAAAAAGACGCAGCGCCCGTCGTCTTGTTGTGTGTAGTAATTGGTGGAGCGACCGATCGAGAGGCATTTAGCGCTCCCGGATTTCTTCAATCTCCTCCACACTGTTTCACCTGGCAGCGGCAACTGCTTACTTGGTTATCATCACCTCGTCTTGGCCATGCTATCCCAGCCTCTGCCCAGGATGAAGAACACGATATGCGGTAAGGAACAGCATGTTGATATACCGGATTAGTTTCTTGGATAGGACCGCAGCCACTCCGAGCGCAAGGGCGCATGGCCAATGAAGAAATCTTTTACATTATCCGAAGGATCACATCCTGGGGTCTTTAATATCTGGGGTCTGGGCTGACTTCCATGCCAATTGTCAGCTCGTATTTTCCCAGGTCCAACTGGCCCAGTCTAGCATCCCTGATACTAGATTTGACATGGAATTGTTCCTATCTATCCCGCATAGCCCAGACTCCAAAGAAGTGGTCTCACATAGATGTCTCTCAACCCCGCATTCTCTACTACATATAAAAGGCTTCCTATGATCAATAGGCTGGACAATGTTCTGAAATTTCTTCTCATCAGGAACAAGAGAACAAACCCCAAAATTGTTTTATTGTCAATCATCTTCGTGATAACATCCACCGCAAAAATGAAGATCTCAATGGTTATTGCTGCACTTGTTGCTACCGTTATGGCATGCGGAGAAGGGGTTAGCCATTCCTTATCCATATTCTTCCATTTAGCTTGAGTATTTGTTCCTTGTCGTATCAAGGCGCTGACAGACAGATCGGGATATATAGGAGTATTATACGGAATGTGGCACTGCCTGCCCCATCACTTGTGATAACTACAAGAATCCTCCTCAAGCTTGTATCGCTCTCTGTGTTCCTGGATGCTATTGCAATCCCGGCCTCTACCGTAACTCTGTGAGTATTCCCCATTGGAGAAATTTTATTATTATTATTATTGGATGTAGCCACTAACGGGGCCCAACGTACAGACTGGAACATGTGTTGCTCTGGAGGATTGCTAGATTTTTTGCTCTTCAATGTGGCGCGCGAGGAGAGTGGTTGCCGAAGTTTTAGCTAGACGCTGATGGTATTCAAGTCTAAAATAAGTGGTTTAGGATGTCTATTTCCCTTCTAATCCCTAATTTCTATTCCTACCATTTCTAGTAACGTATGTGCTCGTCAGCTACCTAGTCTACCTAGGGAGGAACATAATGCGATTGCAATTTGCTGATAGGGAATTTATTGACTATTTAGTAAAGTATTTATGCGTAATCATCAACAGTAACTATAGGTATCATGGGTTTAGCAATAATTGGAAATAGTCAATGATATTGTTATAGATCAATAATAGAAACCAAGAGAATAATTAGAAGTGAATACATTGAATTTAGCCCAACTAACTCTAGTATATTCACTGTACTAAGGGGAGAGATGGGTTTCACCTCTATTAAGTCCCTTCACTTTTCCAAAAACAGATGACAAAATAAAAACATAAACTCCCCTTTGATAATAAACCCTTTTTTGCCTTCATCTTTAACTCATGCTAGGACATAATGCTCCTTTTAACTTAAAAAGGAATCTAGACCTCCAAACGCTTGATGTCTATGCTGTTCTCCCACTCAATCTCAATCGCCTATCTACTAAGAGATAATTTGGGCAGGGAGTAATACGCTGAATGATTCCACCCTTCGCAAAAAGAAAAAATGTCACTAGTGGGTATGCACTACTTGGTCTTGAAGCAGGGCTATTTTTGGCTGTTCTGGAGATATGCTTCCTGGTATTTACTTTAGTTTGCATCTAGGTGATTTTTCACCTCCTGAATCCAACTGTTTGGATTCCTCAATTAACCATTCTTAATTTATTAGGTCATAAGGCTTTATCGCTCACGTCTACACGTACAGCTCCCTAACCCTTGATTCGCTCTTTTTTGGTCTTCCGAGCCGAGCTCATTACAGCCATGAATAAAGTTGAACGCCACACTAATAGGGTTGAAAATAGCGCCAACCTTGGTGAGAGGCGTGAGTGCGGATATTCCGAAACAAACCCGGGATGTTGAATTATTGCAATAATTGGAGATCTCGATAGTCTCAATATTGATGTCTAACTAAGCTCTAAGCATGATTGCATAAACCCAACTGACGAAAGCCTGGCGAATTCCATTCTTGAGGCTACATTAGCTAGACTCCACGATGCCTCCACTTTCTCATAGCTTCCATCAATTTCATATTCCACCTATACTCCATACAAAATGGCTATCGTATCTATGATAGTGCATTTCTTGGCCTACCTGTCGGGTCTCGATATTTATCTCCGAATTGTTCTAGGCTTCAAAATATTTATTCTTTTACTGAGAGACAACGAACACCAGCGCTATACCAGGCTGATTTCGGCTAGACGATATACCCGATTTCCCAATTTAAAGGTAGACTGAGGGTTCAAATATATTTCCTATATCGGTAGTATATCTGGAGGAGACAAAGGATTTATCCGGCTGGGCGTCACTGAACCTGGACAAATCCCGAAAGATGACGGTGTTGGAGGCTCTAACAGCCATAAGATCGACCGGATCATTGCTTGGAACAACGGCGTATCCCGTCACCCCATCCTCTCATCGCATCGAATATCAGATACACTCCAATGCTTCAAGATTACTATGAACAGTCCTCACAGAATTCAACTATCAGCCGACACTATCGATTTTACCGCTATCCTTATCCGACGCAAGGAGTCGCAGAGATAAAAAGCCTGCCATTCTCCCAGTTGTTTCATCTCTTCGTCTGGTCTCTTTGCTGTCTCTGTTCCTGCAGGGGAGGGTAGAGATAGTCGAATAGTCGAGCCAATCTTTTGTCGAATTCTCCGGAAGGGCTTCGGAGTGGCGGGCAGAAGTTCCGTCTCGGTCTGTTCTTTCCTGTCTGGAGGGAGTAGCCTTCCTACTAAGGAAGTTTGGAATCCTCTCCCTGGGTACTTCCTGTCTTGTCCCGTTTTCGATTCATAACGTTACATTTCTTATCTTCTGAATTTGCACACCGGATGGCGAGTCCGTTGTTGCCTCCGTTGATACCCCTTTATCCCCGCTCATACCTCCGTCCCTTCTCCCGAGCCTGGAAGTATAATATTCATCTCTTTCCCTTTGGTGGTCGAGAACTCCTTTTTCTTGAAGAGAACCAGAGGGAATGTGACAAGGGACGAGATTGATCTTGTGCTCCTATCTTATGCTTTTAGCTTGATTGTGTATCTACCTTGTGGTCCTTACCTTACTGAAGAACTTGAATTGGTGGATCCGTGCATTATTGTGTTCCAGTGTCGTGCATGATACCCCCAATGTCATCTCCCTTATGGATTCAAGGTGGTAAAGGTTGTTATAATTGCCTAAACCCAGTAATATTATGTACTCCAATTCCAACTGACAGACCATCGGGTCACTAGATTACCCTCGGTAACTTTGCATACTACCAAACTTCTACTTTTTGATTTTATAACTCTAGGTGTCAAGTGTTTTCCATGGCCATTCGGTCAGACTTCAGAGGTTTCAAATCAGTTAGCCTAAAAGATGAATATTATGCACTCTAGAATCACCAAATTTTTTTGTTATTTATCAGATCTGGTTCTTGATCCGTCTGACAGGTTTACGTTTATAGATACTCGGTTTTCTTCCAGCAGAGTTTCTCAGGATCCTACTTGGCTCTATTTGATATCTTGCCCTAGGTTGAGTCACGCTTTCCAATTATTGCCATTATATACACGATAATCTCATTAGGGACGCACCGCTGTTCTTCAAGTCCTAGCCCCGTCTTTAAATTGGAGCTTAGCTTGCCCAAACTCATTTCGTGCAGTATTTTCCTCCTTAATGTTTTACAACTCAATGGTCACGGACACGTGGGTTGTGACTACTACCCGCCCATTTCTGTTCGGAATCTCGGCTTGCTCCCGGCGTCACCCCGTGGGAAGCGCTTGAGCCCTTGTTTACTCGCTATTAGCATTTTTATGAGGGTAGTTGAATCCCTTCCCTTTCTACTCATATTTTGCACCTGACTTAGGGAGAGGATTCGGGTTGATCGTCAGGAAGGAATAATAGCCGAGTTTACTAGGTTGAAGCTCGCTTCCCCATGATTGTTGCCCCCGTGTTCTACCAATGGTATCTAAGTGAGAATTCCTATCGAGTTACGGGTGTTATATTACATAGAGAACAAGGAGACATATTAGTTTCTCTGATGGATTACATTAATTCGGTTGAACAAGTCCAAGAACAAGTGGATAACAGGGTCCGGTATTATCGATGTTACGTACCGAGTGCGATTATTATAGTAGAGTATGCATATACAAAAGATCGCTTTGCAATAACTCTACTCTACCCATAAACTATTAGCAATCGTAATATGCCAGTATGGAATTGGATAACTGCAGACAATAAGTACTACTCTTGCCCCCAGACTAAATTTTATATTAATAATGACCCTATTATAGTAGGTAAGTGGCAGATAAATATGTGAAGAATGTTGTATGAACAAGGGTCAGTCAAGTTATCGACATACCAGGAGGGGTAAAGATGGGGGAAACTAATGACAAAGAAGACGGTTTGTGCCGAACACCTAGTGACTCTTGAATGAACGGCATTTACAATCCTCCATACTTGCAACCATCCAGTCAGCGGAGTAGAAAGAGGATAGACATATGTCATGTAAGTACCGAGAATAAATTAGAAACACGGGTACACACCCGAGCGCAGTCACCAACGCACGGCCAGTTGTTTTCTCGTAAGACGGTCCGGATAATAATGAAAGAGGAAAGGAAGATGATGGGGGAAATAGTAGGGGCTCGGCAAACCCGGGGTAGTTAGCCATCCGGAGTCTTGACTGAATTGAGTCGACCCGACGATGAAGCTATCCCTGATCCCGTTACGGCGGTGGAGAAGAGGTGCAGGGAAGCCCACAATGCCACCAGTCCCGAATGAGCATCTATTGCGAAGAGATCTCTTCCCCGCATTGTCAATGAATCTTCATCTTAGACATCGGAGACGATTGGGGATGAACTGGGTTTGGGGTGGTTGATGTCGTCAACACGTGTACACTTGGGTCAGAGATGCATTCTTCACGGAGACAATTTGTGATCTGACAATAGCCGGAGGAGGAAGGAAAGAAAACCAAAGTTATTCTGGAGGTCAAGCAGGGAGGCAGAAGAGAAAGTAACTAGCACTGCGTACCTTACAATGAGGGATGTTGATCGACAGAGGGAAATTAAATCCCCTCTACTACCAACCCAGTTGGTATAGATTCGGTGGAGCTACAGGGACAAGCTTCTCGGGGGAAAACAAGTCACTAGGTGTGGGTATCTCTATTATTTACGATCCCTTATAATCATATGAATATCTAAAATGGCTTAGTCATTTCTAGTCTGTGATATCTAGGAGGAGCCCACTTTGCCCTGAGAGGGATGCCCAACACTTACAAATATATCATGCTCCCGGGTATATAAGCAAATAAAACGACTATTCCTAAAACTAGCTTATAAACTAAGAGATTGGAGAAACGAAAGAAAGAAAGAGAATCTACAGCCCCTATGAACCTCATCTCGGCCTGTGATCTCAAACCTCGGAACAACAGCAACCACATGGGCAGCTGAAGGAACAGGTCGAACCGGTCTCCTGCCCTGCAGATCCATTTCCACTCATGTCAACCCCAGTCGTTAATTTTACAGAAAATTAATTATTACTCGGTGCGGGGATGCAATTTAAGTTGTCAGCTGCGTGGTTGTCGTGATTGGTTATGGAAGCATGCATGATCAGGAAACGAGCGATTGAGTTAAAAAAAAAAAAAATAAACCAGCTACCCCGTTACCCCAGTTTTCTATCTAATAAATTAAATTAACTGAAGAAGCGTCTATGTCCCTTGGGCAGTGATGGTAAATAATATATAATGCCTAGTTCGTCTCGTCCTCTCTTTCCTTCGTTCTCTCGTTCTCGCTCTCACTCTTCACCCCAATTGAGTCATATTCCACCACCTTCTACCTCTTTCTACCATATTAAAACCTAGAGACTAAGTCGAGAAACCCATCACGCACAATGCGCTTCCAACTCCCCTTCACCCTCGCCCTCGCAGCCCTAGCCACGGCCACCCCAATCACCAATGACCTCACCAAACGCGATGGTGCAGCTGTCGTCTCGGCCGTAGCCGAAGTCGCCAGCGCGATGGTAAACCTCAACTCCACCGTGAACACCTACAACGGCGGATTTCTCGGCACCGCGATAGCACTGAAGATCGAAGTGCAATGTATTGCACTCGCGAAGGATCTTAAAGACGCCATCAGCACCGCGAAAGCATCCGCCAATTTTACCGACGCGGAGTCACTCAACGTCGCTCAATCCTTTATTGAACTGCAGCCCCAGATCTTCTCCACACTCGATAATATCGTCGCGCACAAACCACAGTTTGACACCGGTCTGTTGGGCATTGGTTCCTTGTCGTTCCTTGTTAAATATAACCTTGAGGATCAGAAGGATTTGGCTGGCCAGTTGGGTGCTGCTGTCATTCCCAAGTTGACCAAGGGATTTGCGTTTATTGCGCCTCTTATTAATCAGCAGATTGCGGATGCTTTTGATGTCGCTATTGCGGCGTTTGATTAGGTACTTTTTCGTTGCTCTCAGCTCTGTTCTGTTCTCTTGTTGAGAAGTAAAGAGTATGGTAGAAGAGCGGGGGCTAAAGGGGAAAGGGGAGATTGAATCTCTGAAGAACTAGCTGAGATTACCTTTCCAATGCTAGCAAAACTTGTATATACATTAATGAGATTCAAATTTTTCTCAAATCATCTCCCTCTTCTGATACAACTCGCAAACTGATTAACTGATTCTAGCAGGAACTGACATTTGCAATACAATCTGCTGTGTGTGTGCGTGTGTATGTATGACCATTAATTCATTAGCATATATCGTGAAGAAGAACAAAAAATTCCTCCCCCCCCCCCCCAACAAGAAACCCCAAGCAGAAAGAAAACATGCTAGGCATGGAGATAACTGAAACAACTAAGCACTAAGCAATAACTAAGCATTACCCTTCTCCAACTCCGTTCCCGACGAGGATGACGATGATTTCTTCACGCCCTGTCGCGACGTAAACGCCTGGTTCATCGGATACGCCTTGACAAATACACTCGACAACAGCCCCAGTCCCGCAATTCCACACAATACGGCCCACACGGTTGACAGCGCATCCGCATAGACAGTCTCGAACCGGTGGCGTCGCGGGTCCGACACCGGGATAGTCTTGATATACTGCACCAAGGCGGAAGCGTCCTGCGCGAGTGACGCAGCCCCGGATGTCACCCCGGGCCACAACTCGGGATGGGAGTCGAACTCGGCCCGGATACGATTCTGAAACACCACACCACCAATAGCCACTCCGACAGCCTGGCCGAGGGTACGGAAGAAGGGCGTCATCGTGACGGTTATGGATAGGAAGTCTGGATTAGCAGAGGCTTGCACGGCTAAGATCATCGATGAGAAGAGCATCCCGAGTCCTATCCCGGGGACGAGGTTAAGGAAGATCAACTTCGGGACGGAGGTGTTGACATCCAGAAGATTGAGGATTCCCAAACCCAGGGTGGTGATCGACCAGCCACCCCAGAGCGCCCAGCGATATCGTCCCTTATGGGCGATAACCAATCCAACGATGACCGAAACGGGCGCGACAGTGAAGGTTTCTGGGAAGATGGCCACGCCCGTGATCACGGCTGAGTATCCAAGGGAGCCCTCATAATAGAGTGGCAAGTAGTAGAGTAGGGCCCAGAGGATCACTCCGTGCAGAAAGCAACCAAAGAAGTTCAGAGAACTGGAATAGTTGAAGAAGATGGCTGATGGGATGAGAGGATGCGCGGGGATATAGTGTTCATAAAGAACAAATCCGATCAATCCTGCGACGCCGATGAGGAGCGGCACAAGTGTCCGCTACGAGTCCCAGTCATACATGACGCCGCCCCAGGTGAGGGGAATCAAGAACGACGCAAGAGATCCTATGAAGACTGCACAGCCTAGATAGTCTACCTGAGCTAGTCGTTCCCGAAGCGGACGGGGCTGCCATTCCAATCGCAGAAAGATTGGGATGAGAATCAGCCCTAGGCCGCAGAAGGGGAGGTTGATCCAGAAAATCCAGCGCCATTGGGACTGCGAAAATGAGCCACCGATGATGGGACCGAGAACTGTGCCTAGAGCCCAGGTTGCTGACCGAACGCTCATCCATTTGCCTCGCTCCCGGAGAGGGATGAGGTCTGCAATGAGGACCTCAGTCAAGGACATGATGCCTCCTCCCCCAATACCTTGGATGGATCGCCCCACAAGCATCAGAGTGAAAGTCTTACACACGGCGGCCAGAATTGATCCAATTGTGAACGCAACGAGGGCTGTGAACAGGACACTTTTGCGACCAAAGATGTCGGATGTGAGACAGAAGATAGGCTGGGATACGGTGGAGGTGACGAGAAAGGAGGTACCAGACCAGAAGGCCTGGATGGCTGTTCCACCCAAGTCATCGGAGATCCTCTATCGATGAGCGTGTCAGTATGTCAGGATGTCAGAATGTCAGTATTCTGCTTCTTCCTCTTAAGTCTACTGGCCAACGGTTTGGCTTAGAGAAGAGGGCATACCGGAAGAGCAACAGACAACGATGTTGCATCGAGAGCTGCTGCAAAATTCAACAGGCCAATGACTGCAAAGATACATTTGAGCTGCCAACTAGGCTGGAACTGCTCCCCTTGCAAGTTTTCTATCATATTGGATTGGTCGGTCGCGTTTATCTGGGTGACCCTTCTCTTTCTTTCCCTCTCACTTCCTTTTGTTCTTTTCTTCTTTTATGATTCTAAACACCAGAGATCAAAATATTATACCCGTCCAATTTCATCAAGTCGGGTATACTTTCCCATACATGCTCCCATTTGCAACGTCAAGCCTAAGCGCAAACGCCATGGTTTGCTTGCAGGACCAAACGTGCAGGAAGCTTGCATGAACGAACGAATTAAACTATCGCATTAACACTCTGTAGGGCTATTATCCGAATGAATCTAGCCAGCCACAAACACCACAGACCACCGTCCTGGGGTAATTATTCAGGTATGAATTCCTTCCAGCCCACTTTGCCCGCTAATTGTGTCGAAAAAATAGAATAAGGCGTCTGATCCCAAGCCTTTAGGGTGTAATAGTCAACTTACTAATAATCTTAGTAACCAAGGTATTGCATTTCTCTCGCATCCTTCGGGGACTCCGATAGTCGGGCTGGCGCAAAGACATGAGGTCTCGTTTGCTTTTTTTGGACCTAGATGTTGTATCTTGTCGCTCTTGAACATCATCACTGACTTACGTGACCAATCAAGGTTTTCATCTGCTAGTGTTTTCCTCGTTCATACTTCTTTTTTTTTTTTCTTATTTCATGTTCAAGGGACATCTATTTCATCAGCTTCTAAGTTTTCCTCTCTTTTCCTCTCATGCTTAGAGTCGAATATACCACCCTCGGCTATTTTTACCAGATCGTCAAGTTCAGCTCGCGACGTCCATCCATCCCGATGATTACGATCTCGTCTCTAAAAAGCTTGTGGTATCGGCGGTGGCTTATTGAACTAAACAAACTTTAGTGCCGAATTGCCAAATTCTCATATTGAACTGCCGAGAAGGAACGAACAACATAACATTATGGATAGTCACGACAAACGCCCAAATCAGGCTGACGTGGCGGCCCAACAGAGAGAAGGTCTGCTATTTGCCGTTGGGAATAAAGAAATATGAAATTTATGAATGCGAGGTGAGTTACAACAAACGAAGAGACACAGAGAGAAAGAGAGAACCCGTTTCATCTATCTCAACAGCCCCACCAAGAGCGCAAAGAGGAGACTGAATGGCCGTAAGGAGGCAGGGGGGATTAAATATTCCACTGGCTAAAAAAAGAAATTGAAGATCCTAACCCTATCGTCAGACATCTAACCTCCATGCACGGTCGCGTACTATTTTACCGTGGATTGGGAATTCGGATAGCACGTCAAGAATCAGGCTTGAGGCCTCAAACGGGCTGTGCAATAAATTCTCGTCACGATATCAACAAGGAGAAATCGTAATAGTTCGCTCCAAGCCTCGGTAGGTAGGTAGGTATGTATCGGCAATGCTATCTGATCAAGTCCAATCTCCATCCACCAACTGGACCCTAGCTAGTTGCTAAGCAATGACGATGATGACCCTCGATCCTTCTCGCAAGCCCTTCGGCGAGTCCGATCCTGTGCAGAAACCAGTATAGTCTAGAATGACACCTATGGTTGCTCCAACCGCTGGCGTACATTTTATGTGTATGTGTACGTTTCGATATTAGATGAGCTTGCGACCGCAGTTTCAAAAGTGGTCTGGATGGATATCAGCCGAACAATGATGCAGCGATTAGAGATTCTCTCTATTGTGATAGGTAGATACATGACATCCTGCTTTTGTTTGAGTTCAAGCCATTGGAATGGGATGAACATGCCAGGTTGATATACAACAATGTCATTGTCATATTTTATTGGTTGCTTTTTTAGCCCACATGAATGCTTTTGACCACGAGTAGGAAAACTATGCAGTTAACTTGCGGAGGCCACCTGGTGTTGTACAGTACAACCAAGCCAGAAAAAGAAAGAAAGAAAGCCCGAAATAGATCCAAAAAAAAAAATGTATGCCCACCCTACAGAAGAAACATAAAACACGCATACCTACCTCTTCACTCACCTGCCTCCCATCCCGGACAGGCCGGATCCAGCCCGGCAGTTGGGGATTCCGGATTCCTACAACCGTCCAAACATACGAAGTGGAAGTGACCCACTTTATCGACCTTTCCACACATCCGTGATGAACTCTCGAACAGACTTGGGACGAAAATCCGGGAATCTTGACCAGAGCCGGTCGGTCGGGGGGAGACGACTAGCTGCAGACACAATGAGGGTTGCCGCTAGGAGATTAAAGGCCGTGAATTCTTCCTGGGTAATCCCAGCCCAGGCAGGGGCCGGAATAACGGCCATGTTACCCTTTGCAATATCCTCTTTCGACGTGTAAGTGACGTGGAATTTTTTCCCTAAAGTTGGAGAAAGCGATCACAAGATTCGCATACCACATCGTGTCAGAAGAGGAAAGATGAAGAGATGAATGAACACTTCTTACCGCGGACTTCCTCGGCTATTCGCACGATCTCGTTGAATGTGATCGTGTCGGCGGCACAATTGCTAAATTCTGGCCAGTCATCGAGACTGAGGAGCTTGGCGACCATGGTGGCTACATCGTAGCTGTATACCACGTTAAATGCATTATTGCCATCGCCTGGGATCGACGCAATACAATTCTCGACATCAATGGCGATATAGAAGGGCGCGAGATTGGATCGGACATGGGGCATTCCCAGGTAGTCCATGAAGGCGCCACAGACGATGCGCGTGTAAATTAAATCACTTTCTCGCAGGAGCTCTGCCGACTTGAGGTGCCACTGGACGCCTGGGTCGACATCCTTGTTACTACAGCGGGTGGGGGGGAAGGTGAAGGAGTTAGTGGGTTTGGACTTGAGAGAAGTTGACCGGGGTGTGGTGGTCTGGAGGGAGGGGAGGAAAGCCTTCGTTCATACTCTTCACGCGTCAAATAGCCAAACTCGCTGGGAATAAATCGCTTCACGGCCGTAGACTGAATAGCGGCCTGGATTAAATTACGCTGAGCGACACTCTGATCCTCTGCATACATGCCGATATTACAGATGAGGGTGGAAACATTCTGACGATCGAGTTCACGCGCGACCGACGGGATGTCGTCGTAATCCACCTGGACGTAGTCAATTTGGCTGAATTTCACCTTCAGCTCCCTTGGATCCTTCGCCAGTCGAGCAGGTCTTGCAGTCAGTATATCGGTACGAGGCGATCAAACTAGAAGGGCCACACACGCTCCGTGTTAGGATGATGATTCGATAATCTGTTTCCTTGCACAATTGTTCCGTGACCGTCCTGCCCAGCCGGCCGGTGCCGCCTGCGACCGCGACGGTGGAGGCCATGATTCAGAGACAACAGGGGGCGGGAAAACGAGCAGGGATAGCAGGGAATTGAAGAAAAATGATGGAGGGAGCTGTTGAACAGTTCGACAGCTTGAACGGTGGAGAAAGTAGCTAGCTGTATGACCCTCCGTTTCCATTCGACTGCTTGATCGCCGTCGATCAATCGATCGCGCAAAAAGCGGGGTTCGTTGGCCCTTTCTCTTCCACAGCCGGACCGCTGAACCGTGGGTCGGTAGTTTTTCCCACCACCATTCCACACAACAGCCCACCTATTATTTAGTCCGGATGGCATCCTGCGTTCATGACGGAAGGAAATTCCTTCCAAAGATCTCATCATTATTGTCGTCATCATGTCCTTTCGTCAGGAACTCGCCTCGTGGCGCACCCCCAAAGCTTCCCCCAAACTGTCACGGTCGCCCAATGTCGGCGAAAAAGCGCCCGACCGACCAACACTCGACATTCCGGGATCTTCCGGCGCCGTTCTCGTCTTCCTGCGCCACTGTGGCTGTCCCTGTAACTATCCTCCTGCATACTGTGTAGTTAACCGTGGTACCCAGGTACCTAGTTGATCTGTGTGACATGACAAAGCTAAGATAGAGAATCCATTTGATGATTCCACCTGTCAGACGCAGAAAGAGCCTATCGGGAGCTCTACAACCTCCCAGCCATCCGTCGCGGTGAGATATCCGGCATTCTTGTCTCGCACTCCTCAGCCGCGGCGACCGAGAAATGGCTCATCGCGATCAAAAAGGATGAGAAGAATCCCCTCGTACCAGCGGCGGTGAGAGCAGAGGGATTGCCAGAGACGCCCCCGAACATTCGCATCGTCATTGATGAAGCCCGTGAGATCTATGCCGCCTGGGGACTCGGGATCTCGTCCATCCGTCACGTCCTGAGTCCCCGGACTTTAAGCACGGTCATTGCATTGGGACGGAAGGAAGGGATCTGGAACCGTCCTACTGAGAGTGGGAGTCGCTGGCAGACAGCTGGGGAGTTTGCTGTCGATGCGCAAGGAGTGGTGCGCTGGGCTCACGTCTATCAGTCTGCGAGCGATGCTGGCGATTTACATGCAGCTGTACGCGCGCTGCAGAGACCCGCTTAAAATTGAAAGAAACTACACCTATCCTTAATACCCAATTTGCTCCTTGTCTTGTAAATAGGCGCGTTATTCATCTGATGAGATGGTGTGACTTGGATTGTCGATAGCGCTCGTGATATCCCAAACGTTAGATTTTTTTTTCTTGCGACAATACTTGATATATCTTTCTCACTAACAATTTCCTATCATGATCTTAAAAAAATAACCGTCTTTTCAGGGGCGGAAACTCGTTGACATGAATGTAGCAATACATGGACTCCGGGTACTCCGAGACGATCGACACTCCGCATTACTCCTTTGGGTCAGTCCCCGGCATCTCCTTTAGGAAATGCTGTGAAGTCATTGAAATGATGTCAACACCCCGCCATCATACAAAACCCCCTCCATCCCACAGCAAAAATCAATGCACTGTATATCACTTTCCAGGACTCAGAATAAGGATATCTTGAATACCATATCATAGTCTCATCATGGCTCCCAAAATCCTCATTGTCCTCACCTCTCAGGACAGAATCCCGGCCAACAACCAACCCACCGGATGGTACTTGGTAAGCGAAGCATTCTCTCACCAACTAGTTGACGAGCTAGTTACTCTAAGTCAGAATGCACTAACCAACATGGCCAGCCCGAATTTGCTCATCCATGGGATGTGCTCCACCAGCACGCAGAGCTTGTCATTGTCTCGCCCGCTGGCGGCGTGGCTCCGATCGATCCCTCGTCCGTGAAGGCCTCTGAGAATGACCCGGTCTCGACGAAGTTCTTTAATGAGCAGAAAACGCTCTGGGAGAAGACCGAGACATTGGCCGATTTTCTACCCCGAGTGGCTGAATTCGATGCCCTCTTTTATGTTGGTGGACACGGACGTGGGTTTTTCTTCTTTCTTTGCTCTCTTTCTTTATTAGCCCTTTTTAATGAAGAGAAAGAAATAAACGCTAATATTCAATAGCCATGTTCGATCTCTACTCCGATCCAAACTCCATCGCTTTAATTGAAGCCTTTGCAGCCGCCAAAAAGCCCGTATCGGCTGTCTGTCATGGACCAGCCGTTTTTCTCAACACCAAAACTCCATCAGGGACGCCCCTGATTGCTTCAGCGCAAGTGACAGGCTTTTCCAACACCGAAGAAAACCAGATGAACATGAGTTCCCTCATGCCCTTCTCGCTTGAGGACGAGCTAAACCGTCTCTCGGGCGGCCAATATGTCAAGGCTGATCAGCCTTGGGGGGCGAAGGTGGCCGTCTCAAAGACGGCTGAGTTGGGAGGGCCGTTAATTACAGGTCAGAATCCAGCAAGTGCCACGGGGGTTGGAAAAGCGTTATTGTCAGCATTGGGATTGTGATGTTATTTATTTTCAATTTCTTCTTGCTTATATACAATGATTCCTACTCTAGCGCCTAATTTAACAGGTCAAAGCTTATAATATATAATTCATGGTGAAGAGGAATGAGACTAAGTTTTACACATTAATATATTTCGGGCAGATTAGTCTCCCTTAACAAGGAAACCAGGCCGATACGTGCCCCTCACCACACCGTGTCATCCCAGGACAGCCAGGATATATATATTGGACAGTATAGCCGCGTACCTTTACAAGAGTAAGGTCATCTTCCCTCCCTAGGTACGGAGATTGGGTACTTTGAATAATAAAGATGCGTGGCGCTCAGACTGCCGGATTCTCACCATTAAGCATGGCCCGTTAGTATGTCGAATAACAGCCGACACTAAATTAGCTAGCGGGTACAATTCACCACTCAGCAGTCCCATTCAATAACATCCGGAGAATCGGATACTCTTTCCATCGCGTGAGGGCCAAATTATCCGAATATCCGGCTAGCCTCTCTCTTTCTCTCTTGTGCGATGAAAAAATCACCCCCCTAGCAATTAAGAAATAAATTAAACATGTCCCGGGGAGGCACACCCCCGGATTCTGTGATTCTGCACCAGTGGGAAATGAAATCCAGGAAATTAAGGTAAAAATATTTCCCCGCATGTTGATATTATTAAATTGTCGAATAGGAGATCAATTGTTGGGTTGGGTTGACAAGCGCAAAGTGGCGGGTTTCTTCTAATCTCTTCCTTTGCCGTAATCGATCCCTCTATCCCGATGTGATTCTTCTTGATCCTTAGGTATGATATCGGTCGATCTATCCGATTTCTTCAGGTTCCTATTGATCCAGCTACTCCATTGATGCGTACCTGCTCGGTACGCAATACTCGAGCATCCCGAGAGTGATAGCCCGTTTGATGCTTTTCAACGACGATAACCGCTCGTCGCAGTATTAAATGTCATTCCGATCTGTTCCACACGAAAAATGCAAGAAAAATAAACCAGCGGACATCTGTCCGTGCTGAATCCGTCGTGTCTCTAAATTAAATGCTTTGAATGATGGGGTGGAGGGGAGCCCAAAATTCATGAGGAGTGATAATACACCTATAGGAGAATTCGCCGGCACTGGTACATACCTAGCAGAGTAGTAGACATTATAGTACATGTTTGAGAGAGTCAGAGGACACGATATTAAAGTACCGGTGGCTGAAACATGGCTCGTTGTGAGGAATCGGGGAAATGTGGAGAACATTCTATGTAACTATTCCCAAATAGAGGAGGAACTAATGATGGGTATGAGTGAGTTAGCTAGTGCACTAGGTATTGAATTGGTTAATCAACTAATTATCTAATTATTGCAAACATTCACAATCCTAATGGGGATCCTGTCATTGATGAATCCTCCACACACGAAGACACACCAAAGGCTTTAGATCACGCCAGAGCCGGGGGGTAGTTGAGGCATCAATCCCTCAATTAGACCGATGTAGATTAATCTAGAGATGGAGATTTGCACCGGAACGGAGGAAAGTAAAAAAGTCTTCATCTCTCTGCACGGAATCCACATTGGTCCTGAACTAAACTGAAACCGACAAGGTTGATCGGCCCTTTGACCGACGATCCGGTCGTGGCCTTGACAAATTTACACTTGGCTTTTGCGGACGCTTTACTATTCGTTCTCCATGCAGAATGAACCATTGAGGTACAAAATAAATGGATTAACTGGAGCAATTTTTGACGACGACCGAAATGGTTAGTTCGACCCCGGAGGAGCCAACCCCAGGTGTCAATATTCTGTCGATGTGGGGTGACAGGGTTTATTGATGGCATGAGTAATATGATCAAGGAAATATGTCCGTGTCAAGTCCTGGATTAGAGAAAAAAAGAAAAAGAAATGAAATGATGTCAAATAATATTGTGCCTCGGATTTGTTTAAATTGAGCCCTAATGACCCCCTTCAGAGTAGAGAATCTCTCTCCTCTTCCACCTCCATCAATCGATTGTCTGACACAAATTTCATCATGATGCGCTATGCAGGCGCGGCCTTGATGGCCACTGGCCTCTTTATTGATGCTGCCTATGGTGCCGCCTCTCAGGCATTTACCTGGAAGAATGTTTTGACTGGAGGTGAGCTCGTCGCTACCTATCACCTCCTTGAGCCACGAAGATCTATACGTATTGATACAGGAATATCATAGGTGGCGGTGGTTTCGTTCCTGGCATCGTATTCAATCCTTCCGAACAGGGTCTGGCATACCTTCGGACAGATATTGGTGGTGCTTATCGTCTAAACCCAGCCGATGATACGTGGACTCCACTACTTGACTGGGTTGGTAACAACAACTGGTACGGGCCTTCATCGAAACCACTTGAAGCTTACTTGTGCTTCAAGGAACATAGCAGTGTTTAGCAAGAATAGCTCGCTCATGATTATTGTCATAGGAATCACTGGGGTATTGATGCCATGGCCACCGATCCTGTTGATCCGGACCGGCTCTATCTTGCAGTTGGAATGTACACCATCAGCTGGGATCCCAGCAATGGTGCCATCTTGCGCTCCACCGATCGTGGTGAGACCTGGGAGGAGACTGCGCTCCCCTTCAAGGTTGGAGGGAACATGCCCGGCCGTGGAATGGGAGAGGTACGTCCATCTGAAATACCCAAGAAAGAAAGCAATTTGTGCGGACTGCAGTATTGACTGATGCTTGCGATGGTTAGCGCCTCGTGATCGATCCCAACAAAAACAACATTCTTTACTTTGGCGCCCGAAGTGGCAAGGGCCTTTGGAAGAGTACCGACTACGGTGTGACTTGGGCGCGAGTGACTTCTTTTACCTGGACTGGTAAGATAATTCCAATTCCAATAAAGGGCCATGATAAGGAACGACATTGCTCATATTGGACCTTCTGTAGGAACATACGTTCAGGATGCTAGCCTCGAATACACCTCTGATCCCGTTGGTATTGCCTGGATCACATTTGATAAGAGCTCTGGAAGCTCGGGATCTGCCACTCCTCGCATCTTCGTCGGTAAGTGGCGCTCGGACTAGAATATACCTGTGAAGAGCTAGCCAATTGACTTTCCTAGGTACTGCCGACACCGGTCAGTCGGTTTTCAAGTCGGAGGATGGTGGTGCCACATGTAAGTAGTGTTCTCTTTGAAGACTGACAAGGGAAGGCGAGGGGGGCTAGAAGTTTAAGAAAAGGAGGCTGATCGAATGTAGGGTCTTGGGTGTCCGGTGAACCCATGTATGGATTCCTTCCTCACAAGGGAGTTCTCTCGCCATCTGAGAACGTTCTCTATGTCTCTTATGCCAACGGTGCCGGTCCCTATGACGGCACCAACGGCACTGTCCACAAGTACGACATCTCCACCGGCGTGTGGACAGACATCAGTCCCACCTCCCTGACCGACACCTACTACGGCTATGGTGGCTTGACGGTGGATCTCCAGAATCCAGGCACCCTCATGGTTGCCGCGCTCAACTGCTGGTGGCCCGACGAGCTGATCTTCCGTAGTCTGGATTCTGGTGAGACCTGGACGCAAATCTGGGAGTGGAACGGTTATCCCTCTATCAACTACCACTACACCTGGGACGTGACCAACGCCCCATGGCTCGAGGACAAGACATCGACGAATCAGTTCCCCGTGCGTGTCGGGTGGATGGTTGAAGCTCTGGAAATCGATCCTTTTGACTCCAACCACTGGTTGTACGGCACTGGTGCAACCGTTTACGGTAGCCATGACCTCCTCAAATGGGATTCCGCTCAAACTGTCACGGTGAAGTCGCTTGCCGTCGGTATCGAGGAGATGGCTGTGCTAGGTCTGATTGCCCCCGTGGGAGGACCTGCTCTTCTGTCCGTAGTGGGCGACGTTGGAGGCTACTACCACTCTGACCTCAACACGGCGCCGACTGCCT
Source organism: Aspergillus haitiensis (assembly GCA_027569155.1). NCBI lineage: Eukaryota > Fungi > Ascomycota > Eurotiomycetes > Eurotiales > Aspergillaceae > Aspergillus > Aspergillus haitiensis. The sequence continues at coordinate 24,098 of JAPDEO010000089.1, read as the reverse complement.
CTTTCCATACCCCCACCTACGGTTCCACCCAAGACATTGATTATGCAGGAAACAGCCCCAAGAATCTCGTCCGCTCGGGCTCCAGCGATACGGACCCCACCGTTGCCCTGTCCGGTGATTTCGGCAAGACCTGGTCGGCCAACTATGCGTCGAGCTCCAGCACCCCGGCGGGCAAGGTCGCGCTTTCTGCCAATGGCGACACAGTGCTCCTCATGAACAGTAACGGTGCCCAACGCTCCCAGCACCAGAGCACTTTCAGCGCCGTGTCTAGTCTGCCTTCTGGAGCCGCAATTGCCTCAGACAAATCCGACAACACGGCCTTCTACGGTGGTTCAGCTGGAAGCTTCTACGTCTCCAAGGACAGTGCCAGCACGTTCAAGCTCACCACGAAGCTCGGCACGGCCTCCGCCGTCAACGCTATCCGCGTCAATCCCTCCGTCGCAGGCGACGTCTGGGCCAGCACTGACGTCGGCCTTTTCCACTCTACCGATTACGGTTCCACTTTCACCAAGATCGGCAGCGGATGTACTGCAGGCTGGAGCTTCGGATTCGGAAAGGCCGCGTCCACCTCTTCATATCCAGTCCTCTTTGGTTTCTTCACCGTGGACGGTGTAACGGGACTTTACAAGACCGAGGACAAGGGCACTAACTGGCAGCTCATATCCGACGCGGACCACGGGTTCGGTGCTGCGTCTGCAAATGTCGTCAATGGCGATATGAACACCTACGGTCGGGTCTTCGTGGGAACCAACGGACGAGGTATCTTCTACGGTGATGCTAGTGGACCTCTTCCATCGCCTACTTCCACCACATCAGCTGGTAGCTCATCGACAACCTCTACATCGTCGAGCACGAAGACTACCACTACCACTACTACCACCAAGACTACTACTACTACTACTACCTTGATCACAACTACCTCTTCCACCACCACTACCACTAAGCCCCCCACAACGACTACCACTACAACTACCAGCAAAACAACGACGACTACCACATCTGCGGGCCCCACTACGTCAACCGCACCCGCCTATGGTCAATGTGGTGGTAATGGATGGACTGGACCTACCACCTGTCCCAGTGGCTGGACCTGCGTCAAGCAGAATGATTGGTACTCGCAGTGTAAGTGATAAACTCAGGCCTAGCCGGTCTATATTTATAAAGCCAATTCGTGGAGGACAGACAGAACTGACAAGGAACATAGGCCTCCAATCATAATTGAGGGAGAGTGGAAAATGGGACCGAAACCTGAAAGGAAAAGGTGGAGGGACAGGGAGGGTGAGAAATAAATTATTAAATAAACAAGTAGGATCTCGTGATAGCTGAGCTAACTAATAATCACTACTATCTGTTATTTTTCCGCCATGGTAAATACTGTTGGCATTATTATGATAGACCCATGTCATTGTAGAACATTCCATTTTCGTGGTATCGACTGGACTAAGAGGTATGGCCGTATGTCTTCAGTGTCGCAGGGTGTGCATTTCAAGAGGGAGAGTAGTAGTCGTTCAAATCGGATGCAGGTCATGTTGAGTGGTTGGTGGGTAATTCATATCATCTGGGCATGTCGACAGTATGTCTTTCCCTTCTCTTATTATTGCGCTACCCCCTCATGGTGGGTTTTAACTGGCGTTTTATTTGGTGTGTGTGTGTGAGAAAGGTGTAACCCTCCGTCGGGTTATTTCTTCTGAATCGAAAAAATTGTCTCGGGTCCAACAACATCCCCTTTCACTTTCACCTCATATTCGCCCTCAGATAGATCTTTCATCATCAACTCGGTAGTTCGTCCTAGACTCTCAAGCTCATCCAGACGATCCATAGTCGCCTTCAAATGCTCCGCAAACGTGGGATCGCTACACACGGCACGAAACGCGTTCTGCATGGGCACCGAATCGGCCCGTACTACCGCGTCAGCATCAATGGCAATGATGTTCATTTGGTCGAGTTTACGGATAAAGTCTGCTCGGGTCATGAGTTCTTGCGCTTTGTGTATTGGGATTCCAGGAAGTCCAGGGACGGTCTGTGTCTCCTTCTCGGCTGGGTCGTTTTGTAGAGCGACCAGCGCCCTCGCGAGGAGCATTGCTGCGGCCTGTTACTTGTTAGAATGCAATGAACGGGTGGTAGAATGCGAATTGAGAAAAATAAGAAAAGAAAAAGAAAGAAAGAGAGAAAATCATACACAATAATCCTGCTGATCCTCTGCCTTAGGGTCCATTTCCCCTCCCAGGATCCAACATTTACACAACAACCATCGTTTCTCTTTCTCACAGATAGCCTGAGCGGTCTTCAGCATATCTTTTGATCGCGCGACCTGGTCTAAAAAAATCAACCTGCCCCCGACGAGTCGATACACCTCGTCGAGCACGCCTGCCGCGACGTCCTCCTGGAACGCTTTTCGACGAAACGCTTGCAATGACTGCACGGCGGTGTCTCTGCAAATATCCTGAATGTTCAGTACCTGCAATCGCGTGGCATGTAACCGCAACATCTCTGTTGTGCGGTACTGGTCGCTCGTAAAGACGAGCGTGACTAGTCCACTTGCCGCCCACAGCTCCGCGCGCTGCTGCAGCAGATCGAGCAAGTGCTGGCCCTCCGTATTATCAGGCAAGTAATGAATGTTATTAATGATCAATACAAGGGGTCGATCACTCTGACTCCTGCGTGTCAGGGCGACCTTCTCCAGTTTATTCAACGCGCGCTCGATATCCAATAAGGGGGTCGAATCGCGGGGTCCACGGATACTAAATAAGGCACCGATATAGTCCTCATGGTACTCGTAGTCGAGCGCCTTACCCAGGCGTAATCGAAACACCTCGACGTCCCCGTGTGCCTCAAGCATAGCGACCCCGTTACCGTGGACTTTGCGCATTGAGTCCAGTAGCATAGAGGTCTTACCAGTCCCCTTTTCCCCAAAGAGGAGATAGTAGTTCCCTCTTACACTTCCGCGCACAATAGCATCGATAAGCGATTGCTCCGGTCGCACAATGCGAAAAATTTGCTTGTCTTGTTCGCTCTCAACTAGGAGCTTATCATCATGGTGTGTGTAGCCGTGTTGTGCGAGCGCCGCAAGTTCGAGCGTCGAGAACCCTGGCGAAAAGGCATGGTCGATCTTGCTCAGGACCAGGCGCTTATAGAAAACGTGGTAGGAATACCCAGCCAGTCCGAGCATAAGCAGTGCAGCCAGCGTAGTAGCACCATTCTCGAGGAATTTACGTGTCACGCTTTCACTCTCTTCCTTTGGGTGGGATTGTTGCCCCTTGTATTGCGCCCACCCTGTTCTCGCAAGTCGGGGCAAATTTCCCCGGCGACCACGCAGGAAAGGAAGCCACAAATCTGGTGAGATTTGGTTAGCGGTCAGAAGGAAAGACGGTGCGGGAATATTTACTAACTATAGCGATGGAATTGAACTTTATGGCGCATGGCTGTGATCATTCGTAGAGAAAAAAGGCGCAACACTCAAAGCAGACCGGAAAAAGCAGTTGCCTAAATTGGGTGGAGCCGCCTTGGCGCCAATCAAAATCGAAATGGCTTGCCTTATACATCTGTCTCTACTTCAAGGAGTGAAGAGGAGGTGAATCTAGAAATAATAAGTTGCTTCAAGAAAATAGAATTTCTTAACTCTATCACCTAATACCTATCTCATAAATAGATAACAATAAACCTGCCACATGTATATATATATTTGGAATCTTATAAAACTATACAACCTAGAATATATCATACAATATAATAGGTTTTATAGATAGAGTCATCTGTCTCCAGTCTGATATCGAGGGCTTCTCAATGAGCTCAGTCTATACAATTAGGTGTTTTACCCGACCGAAGCAAACTGGACTGAAACTTCTCATCGATGGACAAGCTTTGAGGCGCCAATGTTTGTTCCTACTCTTAAACCAGCTTCGGTTACTGATATTATACTGTCTTTCTATCCTGCATACATGAAAATAGTGCACTAATAATATATCATAATAGGTTGAATACGCGTCAGATCACAACATTCGCTTTCTAGATTCTGGCTGTGGCCACAGCTAGAGTACTTCGTTCAGAGAGCTGGACAATAGTCCCAAAATTGACCTGAGCTTCTCCAATAGATTGAAATTTGATGCGGAGAAAAACACCATGACAATTGGCGGATCGGTATCAATTGCGGATGTTATGCTGGTGCTGTATAATGCTAAAATAGAGATCCGTATGTCTCAATCTTATTTTCTCGAACTTTCCCAATGGCTGACAGTCGGGATATCATGTAGAGATCGGCTCTTGACCACGTATTGGTATGTAGGACGCGACTCTCGGAGGCAGAGTTGGCCGCTACCAAAGGATTCATGGACGCATCTTGGATGTTCTCGGGTCCGTGAAACTTATGACGGCCACGGGAGAATAAATCGCTGTATCAGAGAGGCACCACCCCAATGTCTAGCGGGTTTACGTTTGGAATCGTTACGAGGGCAAGGTGTATGATTTAACTAATGACAGAGTCGGGGTCAACGCGGACTTCATTTTCCAACTGGTGCCAACATCAGTTTCTTTGAGAATATGGATACCTACCAGATACTTCCCGCAAAGTTATCGGTATACACTCTCGCTATGAGAGAGTCTACTATCGGGGTAAACTTACCAACTAGAGTCACTTTGAACCGCCGTGTTTGCCAGGCCTTTTAGATAGCATCTCTGGAGTAAGGCAATGAAAAATCTTAACAGAAAGAAAACGCGTCTAATGCACCTGCATAAACACGCGAATTAAACTCCACAGTAGTCTAGAGCGAGTCCATTAGTTCCAAAAGAAGATATAACAAATCGGGCTCTTTCTACATCCATATCAGACTTCGTTCCCAGCAGGAATTGGTCATCCTTCATGGCTAGACAGTGGAGAGCATGTACTGTATTTAGACCAAGAAATCATCAGCTAGCTAATTTACTTATCATGCCGGGACCGGTACCGCCACAATCCTTCGACATGATCCCAAGGCTACCTAGGCAGGTAGGTAGGCTTATCAAGGATGATGTTAGTCGAATAGCAACACACGCGTCGTGGGTGCCTAGCCTAGGTCTTGCTGACTTCAGCCAATCAGAGATGTGAGCGATACCAGAGAGCCTGGGATGGTTCAAGGATTGCCTGCAGATGATGTAAGTGGAATGTAGCCTGGAGGAGAGTTTCTACGATCCACCTCTTGAGATGAAAGAACCTTTGATCCATCACTGCTAATAATAATCAGTACGATTTCACTAAAAGACTAAACCTTAAGAACAAGGTGCCGTTCCTGGTTCCCCGGCACTAGGTTCTGATGGCTTGTGTTTTGCCCTGGAGAACGTAATATATGCAGAGACGAACTCGTAAGTGAAGGAAAAAAAATCCCCCCACAAGCGTACATTTTTCTTCGTTCTCCATCGCATCGTGCTTGATTAAAGACGGACTCTTCGCAGGTTGTTACCCTACCAGTTTGGAATTGTGAAAATGCCATTTTACAACACTTACCCAGGCTTCCTTTATCGCCAGTTCTTCATATGTCCTTCTGCAGCGCCATCCTCTCTTTCTCTCAACGAATGCACCGGAATGGTTACTGGGGCCAATAGCGGCCTAGGTTACCACGCATGCCACCAGCTACTTAATCGAGGTCTTTCCCGGCTTATTCTTGCGGTACGTAGTGTGTCTAAAGGTGAAGCAGCACGAAAAAGGCTCCTTGAGTCCATCCCGACATCTAGCAAGCCGCCCATTGTTGAAATATGGGAGATTGACCTCGCCAATTATGCGAGCATTACCGCTTTTGTCAAACGCCTGAAACAGTCCGGGATCGTCTTAAATTTTGCCATTCTCAATGCTGGAATTGCTTGCTTCAGTTTTGGGCTCAACTCATCAACCGGTCACGAAGAAAGCATTCAAATCAATTGGCTAAGCACGGCGTTGCTGACACTCCTTCTCATACCTGTGTTGGACGAGCAAGCTGGTGCGCACTTGGATCGCCCGCGTCCCGTCATTTCCATCGTAGGAAGCGAAACAGCAGCATGGGCCAGGTTCAAAGAAGCGGAACTTTCATCAAAACAGCAAATTTCACTCCTGAAAGCTCTTGACGACAAGAATAATTTTAATATGACCGATCGCTACTATACATCCAAGCTCCTGTATCAACTATTTTTCCTCGAGCTCGTTTGCAATCACCGGTCTGGCGCGTTACGGTCCTCGGGCGCTGTGCTTAATCTCGTTAACCCCGGGTTTTGCTACGGATCGGAGCTGCATCGTAGTGCTAAGGGCGCGTTGGGTAAGGGTTTAGGGGCCGTAAAGAGGGTCGTTGGAAGACCAGTTTCAATGGGAGCACGAACTCTAGTCCATGGAGCTGTTATTGCAGGCCCTGAATCAAATGGCAAATATCTCAGTGACAATTGTGTGGCTCCATTCGCTGGGTACGGAGATACCAGCGCTGGGGGTATCACACAGGGAAAGGTGTGGGAGGAGACGATGACAGAGCTAAGCAAGGTAGCCGATATGACAAAACTGATGAGTGAGATCTGATTGATGTTTGGATGGGCGACACAAGAGCACGAAGGAGGTATGGGTAGATGAGCTGATGACGCTGCGGCTGCTATTTGTCATTAATACGATAAATGTCCTGTTCTTGAGGCGGCTTTGCTTCTCTGCCTGTGTTTCTGTTATCCATCTCTAGGTATTTGTTAACAATTCATGATTCCGTTTTTATCTTGCAACGATGCTCTTCAACAACTTTCTTCCAGGGGCTGAAGAGCCAGGAATTGATTAGGTAATAATCCCCTTGCCTGTGACGGAAGGATTCTTCTTCCGCTTCCGGCTTACTCCACCATCCGAGTATACGTTATTGTCAACTGCCTCGGGTCGTGTATTCGTGCGTAACGAATAGCCGATCTTTGTCCCCAAAAGTTGAAGGTCTTCTCATTCTAAAAGCCAATTTAAATACATAAAATAATAGAGCTAATCTAACCTATTATAGCCATTGTGCGTACGCTCAGGCTTGTGCCCTTAGTAGAATCTGTGTTCAGATGTCGCCAACGCCGTGGCTATTAGGCTATTCTTATATTCGCATTTGTTCTAGTGGTCTGCGCCTTGAAAATTGGGGCTGAAAGAAGAAGAAGGTAGGAAACTCTTTGTTTTTTCCTCTCCTGGGGATGCCCCAGACGTTGTGAGCAGTGATTCCCAGGCAATTCACTTTCTTCGAAGTGGCTGTTCCATGCTTTGTTCGGTGTGGTCCAGAATCAATAGCGGGCCCTTGGCCGCTGGCTGAGCTCTGGCAGAAAGACCTCGAAGTCTCTATTGACATCAACATGGATCCCATTCTTCACCCCCTACTCGCAGTGATCCCGGGGGAATTTGTGGATTTGAAACTCATGGTACTTGGTCTGATTGGGAGATTCGCGCATATAGACTCCGCTATCAAGTTGGCAGAGGCTTTAACGTTTGCTGGGCGTCGCGGATCAATCACAGTGTGGGGCGTTCTTAATGGACCGCCGCAGACTAGTTTCTATCCAGGTTCATCATATGATGAGGTGGGTGTTTCTGATTCCTCTTTTTACTTACCTACAAACAAAGCAGAGAGTCCCAATAACAAACTAGGTCAAAGAGACGCTGTACTTCTCCGTATACTATAAAGAGACAACACGCTACTAACCCTCCACCTCGATGATCATTCTACGCTACATCTCTGAATGTGGCTACGCCCTCAATAATCGGTACTTTCCGGCTGGTGCTGAGATTGGTGCCAATCCGTATATAACTACCGTCATCCTCAGGTGTTTGGGGAGGATGCTCATCTTTTCCGACCATAGCCAGACTTTGTGGCACAAATCAAGATTGCGCAAATATTTGCTCGCCACGTGCTCCTTGGTTCGTGCATGGCTGCAGGCAATGATATTGAGCATGTGTGGAAAACCGTACTGAAGCTCATCTAGTACGCTGAGCGCTTGTCCGATGGTTAAGCAAAAAATGACGAAAAACGAACTATAATCGTTTCTTTGGCTTGCTGAACCCTTCATGATCCATTATTTCTTCTATTTTTCTTTTCCCTAGTTGCTTTTTGGTTGGCATGGAGGTATTGCTGTAAAAGAGCGGCTATTCAAAACGGATGCTATCTACTACATTGTCTTTATACAGGCTCCATAGACCGTCAATGTTAAATTCTGTCTCATCCAACTATAAGGAGATAGGAGCCAAGATTCCGCCAGTTTCGCACGGAATCCGGCAAGCTTTACAAGAAACCTAAATAGACAATTGCGGCAACAATCCAAGCCAGGGCAAAAAGGATCCGAGGTCGCGTAGCGGTGCTGCCGTTAACAGAGTTCGCAGAATCGCTCGTTCCATTCCCCGCTGCACGAAGACAGACCATGTCCATCTGGATGGTGTTGTAGGTGGTATTGGAGCCGCCTTCATACTGCCCCGAAGCCATATCATATACCATCTCAATGCTGAGCGGGAAACGAACAATAATGCCAACTCCAACTTTATTGATCTGCTCGTCATACGAACGCTTTCGGTCGATAGGTTCTGAGTAGGTATAAGACGCATTTCCAGAAGGTAAATGAGCCGGCAAGTAGTCATATTTGGCCACAGCTCGAGTGACCTCCACCGCGAGAGCTAAAAAGAACAAATGTTACTAGTCAGCCATAATTCCACTGTATTCTCCAACTCCTCTTTGCATATACCCTGAATGCCAGCGGTAACAGGGATCTGTGGCAATAAATCGAGCTAGTGTTGCTCGCCCATGAGTGTACATACGCTGTTCTTGAAAGTTCCCATCTACCAAGGTCGCCGGCACCAGAGGGGAGTCATCAAAGAGATCCGACGGACAGGACAAGTTCGACAGTTGCGCAGGTTGAAGGGCCTTCAAGCTATCATACAAAGCCGTCACATTGGACAGATACTCGTTGCTACGACGCAAGATGGTCGATTTTAACAGATCCTTGAGGTTTGTCACGCACTGCTCGCCAAGTACACCGTTGCAGCCATTATTGTCACCCGAAACCGTCCCTGAAGCATTCGTGAATAGCATCGCGACCTGAGAGGTTTCAAGTGCAGAGTTGGTGAGGTTGATAGCGGAGTATTGGAGCCAGAAAGCAATCTTTTGCGACTCATCGCTCACTTGGTCCACGGCATAGATTAGTGTTGGATTGGCCGGGAACAGTGGCGGGAATGCGAAGGATTGAGCGCCTTGGGATGTGGCATTGATGCAGTTTGCTGCATCTTCCTTAGAACCACAGGTTGACCCGGCAATTGTCTGAGGGCACCCGAAGAGGAGCAACAGGGATAGAAAAGAGGTTATCCTGATCATCTTGCCGTTTTAGCACTTCTATTTTCTTTTGATTTTATAAGAAATCTGTCTGCTAAGCAATTGTTAGTTTCCTCGGAGGGATTCAGCACTATTTCTAACCCGCAGGGGTCGTCCACTCCTCCTTCATGTACGGCTTTTTCACACATCCAAAAAGGGGCTAAATACCCCTGGTGCGAAATACTCAATGCTACCTAGGTACATGATGGCCTAATTTTTTTAATTGCAAGATTATGATTCATCGCCAGGGAAATTGGCCCCCCTTAGCGTCCCGAGGTCGGAGCTTAGCTATCCCCGGCGAATCATAAAATTAGGTTAAATTTAGATGCAGTCTCTTATATCCTATCAATTGTCCAGTTTCAAAACTGCTAGTCCCACTGCCTGACAGCTACACCGGAACCCGGCTTGAGAGCCCCTAGTCAACTATAGTGCCGAGCCTAGCCTACGATTTTTATTGAACTTATGCTCCTTCATTGCTCTCGGGCTACAAACATGCATGCCCTCGAGCAATGAGTAATATCATCCCCACGAAAAGAACAACCTATAGGGAGAGAGCTCCTTCTCGAACAGATCCACCTTAGGTGCAAGGGTGTGTCTTGGTCAAATCGGCAAAACAAGGTCCGGAAAAGACAAGAATTTTGAGGTAAACTGCCCTAAAGTGTTTGTCCATCCCGCTTCCGATTTGGCTGCAAAAAGTGTAAATGAAATACAGAAATCCACGACTGGTGTGGTTTGGCATGGAGGGTGTATGCTTTAAATTATCGGACGGTCATCTAACCGGCTCCAAGGAACTCGGCGTTGTTCAAAACAAAGTTCTTGATCATCAAAGATTATTCAATTATACCCCGAGTATCACCACCAAACACCATAAGGACTAGGATGAATAATGGTGTAATATATAACAATCGCGCTTTATTTATCAATGCGACTCTCTGTCAGCGTCTTGTTACAAAAGTCGTTGGCAAGGCCCAAGTGACACTGCGACCGCCGCATCACCCCCACAATCTACATGAAAGACAAATTCGTCCAGACCCACATGTGCATATCGGAACGTACCGATATTGAACCAGGTCGTACAATCATTCGTGAACGGTCCCAGCCATCTATCGCCCTCGAACTGTTGCTGGAAGACTGCTCGGAATCCAACTTGGTGTGGACCATCCAACTGTGACGGATACAGATGCACTCAGGGCTGGTTGACTGCAACCCCATTGAGTGAGGCAATCGAGGACACCAAATCGGTTAAATTACTCGCATCTCTGTAATAACGAGGCCGGGCCCATCGTCCGTAGTAATGGTCATCGTGGAAGTTTTTTTACTATTATTGTTAGTCGGCGAGACTATGTAAGGTCAGCTGCCTCTCGCGCGCGACGTCCTCGGCAACGGGCATCAGGTTTGTGAGCAGGAAATCGGCGAGAATCCTAACGGGGGGATTAGTACCGTCGCCAGCAGCGAGTATGGTGAAGTCCGAATCATGTTCGGGTAAGAATCCCAACAGTGAGGAGTATAGGCCGACATCGCCAGATTTAGCGTAGACGTCAATAGTGTGAAGTTTGGTCAAGGAAACGATATCCTAGGCATGGCCGGCGAGCATAGACTAGGTTGGAGGCTCCGACGGGCCAATGACGCGGGAATCGACGTGCTATCGAGAATTGCTCGACCAATCGCGGTTATGTCGTTCGCAGAGGAGTAGAGACCACCAGCTCTAGCCGTCAATCACATAAAACGCCAATCATTTATTTGATACATTCTTGCTTGGTGGCTTGTGCCAAATACCTTCAACGCCGTAGAAGCTCTCCATAAGGGGCTCAATAAGGTCTTTCTGGAAACTTTCGGATAGGAGGCGTTGGCTAGAGCTTCGAGGACGTATCCCAGGGTTTTAAAGCCCAAGTTAGAGTACAATGGGGTGGCATCAACCGGAGTGAGGAGATGGCTTGCGAAAACGCCTTCGAAGGATTCTCCCAAGAGGAGCCTCAGGTTAGCATTCAATCCGTCCGTCGTTTCTGGAGATGGCAATCTACTCACGTGAGCGATTGCACGGAGTAGTGACTCCACATGGGATATAAGCAGACGAGGGCAAAACTAGCAACGCAAGCAGTCGATACCATCGAGGACTAGGGTCGGGTGTGATCGAATCTCAAGAGCCGCCCGGCGTAGTTCAGGCACGTATTTGGCCACCGATTCATAGAAGGGGAAATCCCTTTGCTTGAACAACATCAGGTACAGACGTGATCAGCTAAGAGAAACTGCCATCGCCATCCACGGCTGCAACACCCATGGTGCCGTTTTGGGTAGCTGAACTAGTGTGATAGTACTCGATTACCGCCTTCTCCTCATGTGTGCTCCAGATCTGGACGACAAATGAGGTAGCATCGGGATTGATACTGGAGAAGAGAGACATTTCGTAATTTCATTGCCTGGTACAGCGTGTTCAGCAAAGAGTCTCTGCCATGAAGGAAGGTTTCGCTGGTTAAGAAACCACTAGGAGCAGGGAAGGCGGGTAGGGCATATTCTACCCGTCACCAGCGGAGGGAGCGTGGTTAGTAGAAGCAACTGTGGAAATCGCATAATGACTGAGTGAATGGACTTAAATGCCAGTCCTTGGGGAAGGGCAAGAGCCGCCCCTAATCCCTCTATATGATCTGTTATGAGTGAGAAGCACACAACAAGTTCGCTGATAACCTTCCTCGTCAAGCTCCCCCGTAAACAGCCATGCTGATTCTTATGCTGTTATTCAAGGGCTAGAGGGAACTAGCATCCTCCAGGTTGAGGATTAGCTCCAGCTATACACTATGCCCCTTAATTCCAAGTATATCTAGCAGCACCTCCATCCGTAGACCACTCGCTAATTGGCTCCTCCATAAAGAGCCCTTTTTCCGCAAATAGGCTTGCCAAGCTCACCGTGTCCAGCTCTCATTTCCCAATTTTTAACATCGTTTAGCGATGATTCGGTTATATTGACATCATCAATTGTGCCCTAGATAAATTCAGTAATGATTCCTGAAGCTACTCCTCTTTGATAATGAGAAAGTGAATATCTTTCCCTTCCGCCACCGCAATCAAGACGAGCATCACCATTGGCGTGAACGTAACTTGCTTTCACGGAAGGCCGAGTGTGCTGTTTTATGATCATTAGAACAATTTTGTTGATCGCTTGGTGCCCTGAAATGGAGTGGAGCTGGAAATTAGTCACAAGTGCTGATATCAGTCGTGGTGGTTTGATAATATATTTCCTCGAGCACTTTCGCTACCTATACACGCAGCGAATCGGGGTGGATAATTAAGTAAAAGTGAGACCGGAGAGTTAAACTGATTTATGAACTATCTATTTTTATTTGAATCACTGCAATCTTGGATACAACTGTTCGCCTCCTTTCCCGGTACACTAATCTATCTCTAATCTGCTGTTAAATGCCTACTTTCTACGAGTCAAGTAAATGCATCAACCAATGAGTCCTACGATTTGTACCAATACTTTGTCACTGGCCAAGCCATCGCAGCAGCCATCCCCTTGATCCAACCGATCCACCCCCGTGTGGCAACAACAGCCTTGATGGCCTTCACAATCCGTTCCGTGAAGATGTCTGCTGTTTCAATATCATGCAATTGACACTCCCAAATACCTCTCTCCGAATCCTGTCTCTCATCCACCGTATAGCAGATAATCTCATCAAGTGAATCTCTGGTCAGATAGGCACGGTCGGGAAGATCAAGCTTCAGTCTGGGACCAGTAACTAGCGAGCGCCCACAACAAGTTTGATTTGCCATGAGATACGTTGCCGCTTTGACTACATCTTCCGGTTTTCCGATCGGAACCCCAGCCAGAATAGCGCGGGCTGGCCCATTCATCAGGCCGATGTCCGTAAAGTAGGGGCAGATGATATTGACTCGAACCCCAGCTGAAACAGGGGCGGTAATGCGAAGGCAACGGAATAAGCCTAGGACCGCATGTTTCGTGAGTGTGTACGGCGCTTGGGTAGCAAGTGGGTGTAGACTCGCCACCGATCCTATGAGGAGGATATGGCGATCGCGATCCCTGGGTGTGATCAAGCTTCCCTCTTCGGAGAACGATTGCGAGCCAGGGTTTCTTGGGAGGAACCATAGGGCCAAGTGAACGGTGTATAAGACGCCTGTGAGATTTACATCGACTGTCTTCAGACCGGGCGCAGGAGGATTAGCGTCATTCAGATAATCCACAGATGGATTCTCCAGCGTTCTGGACTCCTCCCCGTTATTGATTCCAGCGTTAGCGACAACCGCATCGATCCCGCCGTGATTACTGAGCTGTACGGCCTGTCGAAAGAAATTCACCTGAGACATCCATGATGTTACGTCGAGATGGATGAAGTGAACATTCTCATTTGACGTGTCCGCGCGGATTTGAGCGACAACCGCCTCCCCTGCGGGGTTAATGTCGCCAATGATAATCTGGGCACCTGCTGCTGCCCAACAAGCCGAAAAAGCCGCACCTAACCCGGATGCCCCGCCGGTTATAAGAATTGTTTTGTCCTTAAGATCAGACGTATTGAAATCTAGGTTCGACATTGTGGTTAATGTCGATTCGGTTGCACTTTGGCTAGGCATTAGCAGATCGCAAAGTTGACAAAAGAGATTGAGTGCGAATATCCTTTTATAAGCTTAGGGGAAACACATAATCTTGAGCTTCCCCTGTCGGTATTTTTTGCCATTTTAAAGGTTCTGTGGCGTTTTCAGCCAGCCCGCGAGACCTCGTATTGAGTGAGTGTCTGTTCTTCTTGGCAGACGACGTGGGAGAGACTGGTTCCGTAACCGCTGGATTGTTTCGTGGGGGCATGCAAAGCCCGGCTATACTTCCTGTGCTTCATAACTAAGGGTGTCTCTGATAGCAGTATTTAAAGGTCGACTAGCTTTCGATGTCCCAATGGTTGAGTAGCATGTTATTACGAGTGGCATCGGTGGTTGTGATTGAGTTGGAAAAATCATGTTACCGCAAAGCTCATCGTTGCTCGGACTAAATTTTAGTCCAAGCAACGATGAGCTGGGTCCCGCATTAAATACAGCAGTATTTTTTTTTGAAATTCTTTAATCATCCATTCTGCACTACTGTAATAGATCATGTGCTCTGGTTCCATGACTACCACTAGGCCAAACAGACCACAATAATTTTCTTCGGATAGAAGATTGCCCAGAGCACGTCTTATATACTACCATCTTCAATCAGCCAGCCAGCCATAGCTTTTCCTATTACAACTGTATCGGCTCCGATAATATTCTTTATGCTACCCTTGAGAATTTTCTTTGTTTCCTTTATGCCGATACTTCCAGTATGATGAAGATGATTTATGGGAGTATCTAGGCCTTTTCGAAGGCTCCTTGTTTGTCTCCTCATTCTTCCGCTTAGGATGCCTGGATGTCAGGAGGTTCCAATACTGGGTAGCGACAGTAATCATCTCACTCCGGGTTTTTGGCATAATCGCTACATGTTCGTCTATACATCGACAGAGGTCTGGAGTGAGCCTAGCAAAGAATTCTAAGGCACGTCTTGCCTCAGGATCCCCGGGGAAATTATCTTCCAATGCCTCTTCCAATGAAGTTAGGTAGGTATCCAAATCGTCGGGACTTTGACCAGGCTTTTGTCGGGCATAAGTAACTCTTCTTATAAGGTTGGATGCTGATGTGGCTTTGTTTTGAAGGAGATCCCTAGTCCACTTTTTAAATTTGTTCCATGACTGCTCCATCTCCAGCCTCTCCTCTGGATCCATTCCTTTCAGGTGGTTGTACCACCTCATTCGGCAATCAGGCTCCATCTTCATTAAAGCTACTTCAATTTTCTTTTCATCGGTATTAATACTTTCTGGGTAGGTTTCGAAGATAAATTGGAGCTCTTCAAGCCATTCAAATCGTTTCTGGATATTGGTATCCACTTCCAGGTCGTACATGTTCTCAGGCAAATAGAGTCGTTGTAGGTCTAGGTCTTTCGACCTTGATTTGGGGGGTATTTTTGACCTAGACCTAGGGGTCGAAGTCTCTTCGAATGATAGGTGGTCCCTAGGCGAGGCTTCCCCTCCTGGGATATTTCCAGATGACGGCATCTTGATTCCTCAGGTAGCCGAAGATGAAGATGAAGAATTGTAAGAGACGTCTAGTTGTTGGGCAGACGATCCCTTCGACTAGGCAAGAAATCAGGTGCGAATCTGACGCTAGTCTGGATTAGGAAAGCTACTTTGTTTATATTTGAATGGATGAATCAGATGGCTGGGACGCAAGGCTTTCGTCTCAGAGATACAGATACTGATTCAGGATCATCAAAGAGGTGGACAGGGGCTTCCTTATTCTTTTATCTCCTTCCATCTTATCTCATTATGACGCTTCGACGTCACCTCCGGAGCCTTCCGCTGGTGGCTCGATACTTCATGATGTCAATATGGCCGAGACCAGCTCCATGGCCGATTCCCCAGAATGCCCGACCTCTCGAGCTTCCATTTCAATGTTGAGCTTCCAATCCTATTACATAAAGTACTTAAAAAATACTAATGTTGTATAATCTTGTATATAGAGTTTAGAAAAGACAATTAAGAGAAAGGATTTCAAAACAAAACACTGCTGCTGTATTTAGGGGGCGCTCAGGTGTTAGCCCACTGGCCTGCATTAAACGAGTTGTGCAGCGCCCCATATCGGTACGGGACAACGTTCATCCGCCCCCAGTTTCCAGCTCCCAGCTCAATCACCTCAACACCCAGCCCCTCCTCAATACCACAGGATTGCACCTTATTTCAAGTGCCTAGCCAAAAGATCTCACGCCGCCAATCCAGTGTGCTCTATTTGAGAATCCGACCCGGAGAGTGTAACTCATTTTTCATTCGCCGTAGTTCATCAAAGCTTCAATTCTCTCTCCTCGAACGCAGGTTTATTTACCAAGCGGTCGGCTGGACGAAAGGGTGCCCAAAATATTCTACTTCTCCTATCACCAAGATTTTCAGTCGCTTTTACAGCTCACATAACTAATAGATCTTAAAATGGTAATCACAAATCCATAGAGAGTAGAGACAAAGTTTCATATTGTGAGATTTATAGCAAAAGATCAAGCTACCACCTATATTGCAGTTATTATCTTCGAAACCGATTGTTAACGGCAGATATATATACTTGTGATAGCATACTCGGCCACAAAAGTTACAAATGAATAGTTATGAACTATTCTTGTCCGAGTATGGTATTACAGCACCAAGCACGATCACACTCGACACTAAGGTCCTGAAGACGCACAAGTTCGGTGTCGGCACTGTTATCCTATATCAGGTTCTGGTGAGTTTCTTGCTCCACCGTTTTTCCCTGGCGTGTGGTGATAATATTACCAAGGCAAAGTCGAAAGCGCGCAAAGAAGGGGACAGCTTGACTGAGAACCAAAGCGGCTAGCCAGAGTCATAAAAAAAAGTACAACATGATTCTTCCAACATGCTCAGTCACTCGAATAAGTAAGGGAATGTATAATATAATCAGCGCACTATCTATAGAAATAAGGATGACGATGATTATGCCACCAATCATGATGTGTTGATTTGTGACTCTACCACGGTTGCAATCTGTCATGATTCCTACCAAAATGCAAGTCCATTTGCTGAAAGGGAGGTTCTACAGCCACACCGATCTTGCTCCTGCCACACCCTTTTGTAAATGTTTGCTCATTATTGGAGCCCCAGGCCTTCGAACATCTCGCTAAGTAGGTCATGTAACCCACAACCGAACAAGAATTCTTCAGGATGCCTATCTAGGCGCCTTATGCGTGACCATAAGTAGTGAATAGATACTGTCAATCCTAACTGTCAATCCTAACTGTCGATCCTAACTGTCGATTCTAACTGTCGATCCTAACTGTCGATCCTAACTGTCGATTCTAACTGTCGATTCTAACTGTCGATTCTAAATGTCGATTCTGAATGTCGATTCTAACTGTCGATTCTAACTGTCGATTCTAACTGTCGATTCTAACTGTCGATTCTAACTGTCGATTCTAACTGTCGATTCTAACTGTCGATTCTAACTGTCGATTCTGACTGTTATCATGTTTGTTCATAGTGTTGACTCTAACCATTGATTTGGGACCACCCAGCACACTGCGTTATCTGTAAAGTGATAACCTTATCTTTAGATTATCATATATGCCCACAAGAAGATGATCTTTCCCGAAAAAATGGTGTAGCATTAGCCTAGCCGATGCAACAGGAGCAAGGCCGGTGTGGCTATAGCACCTCCCTTACTAAAAAGGCAACGGAGCCGTCTCCATTATTATATTAATAGTGTGGGAGCACCAGGCCATAGTGGCGATGTTGCCTTAGCTAAACTATAATAATGATGGCGCATAGCATGCCAGTCCCAGTAGGTGGATGATTGTGCGGCTGAGCAGGAAAATCAGTGGCACGAAGGGGATCAAAGAACCCGTGATCTGCTCGATATACATGGGGTTCACTGGGAATTGTGATCCAACTAGGAGACCCTCCATGACGGCACATTGTCCAAAGCTTCATGATAGCTTTTGCATTAGTCGTCGGGCCCCAGCACTAATCAAGACCGTACCCATGTGTTTGCCAGGCCGAGTCTATATTTCTTGTCATCCATCCGGTGATAGGATTCCTGATAGCCAGAACCCAGTATCATGGGGAGTGGGGCTCCACTGGGAATCTACAAGCCGCTCAATCAGAATGAGTTGCGTGCCAAACTTGATCAGCTTTCCTTTAACAAAGCAGATCGGGACTATTCTGTCCGATGTGCAGAAGATAAGGTAATTTTTATGGGTAGTTTCACCCGTCTTTAAACATTGGGTTGAAAAACTTCTTCTTTAACTTTTCTTTAACTAGGATAGATAACCAAGACCGAGTGCTGCGCGAGGTTCTCATGCCATATATTCCTTTTTTTTTTTTTTTTTCAGTCCCTAAAGTCTCTGAAATTAGATGGCAGGGTTCTCTTTCTCCTGATTGCTATGTTAACGAGGATATTCAAACTCTGCTCAAAGTTGCCATGACTTTTTTTATTGCCACAGCCACTGTCTGCCGTTTCATTAAAGACCAGAATCAGGTTCGTATAAGGCGCCTTGAAGAACCCCTGAGTGACACCGCGACAAAATCTGTTTTCGTACTGGACAGGATCAATCTTCCAATTCTGAAAAAAACTCCACTTGACTCGTGTAAGAGTATCCCAGTCGCTAGATATATAGTCCATAGACTAGGCAAGGAATCGAGCGCAGAACAATCGAGAAGGCACTAGACAATGGTTAGGAAAGAGAAGCTGCTTTTATTCAGGTGGGGGGCTGTTATTCAGTTGGGGGAGTAATCTTCTGGGTACAAAGAGGATAAGACTGATTGTTGGGATTTTGAAAGATTACAAAGAAAGAAGGCCTTCCTCTTCGTCTTATGATGAACCGTTTATAATTTAATATCGGAGACCTATTGAATAATGAGATGCGAGGTAAAGATATTAATAGCCAGATGATTCAGCAAATCCTTTTAGCTGACCTGCAAATTGTAATACTCCTGTTGTCATCAGACACATTGCAAACAGGCTGGGATGGATCCCCATAGAAGTGGAATAGAACGAAAGAAAGAAAGAATATGGTCCCAAGTCTAATTTTTAGAATGATACATAAATGCTGGGTACCCAGATATACCGATGGCTGGCAGCCAGTCGGTGACTAATGGTGATGCTCCCGAAGCTGTAGCATCAACAACATAGTACCAGGAGTCCTTAGATCCACTCCTTTCCATTAAACAAAACTACATATTTGATTGCTTTGCTCTCTCATAAGCCTCTCCTATGCGCAGGAGATGCCAGCCCGATTTCCTTTGTGCGTAATTGGGGTTGGTGGAGGCTAGAATATGAGAAATGACACGTTGGTCTAGCTATAAAGCTAAATAAGGAAGACATCTTGCTGATTGAGCACAATAAGTTCCCATAGCCAGCCTATCAGTGCAGAATCCAGCATATTAGGTAACAAGATCATGCGTCATGTGAAGCCAGCTAGAGAGCAAGTGTCTTGGTAGGCAGCAATTGCTGGAGTCGGATGGTTGAAAATATCCACAGCGGCTTGTTGTCTTGGATGTTAGTGGTCTGGTACACCACATTGCCGCCCCACTCCCCTCGCCCCAAGAGTGTCTAACAGTGTTCATTAGACCCGGGGTAATAAGTCACAAAATCTAAGACTTATGGTATACATGATTGGCCACTCCTCCAAAATAGTAACAACAACCAAAGAAATGCTGGAGAAATCATTACCAGGAGCTTTTCGCCGTGTATCTAAGTACGAGGGTGAGGTTCAGAGTTGTCTCGTCCTGTCTGGCTTTCGTTCTCAACTTCTGTCAGGGGACAAAGCAAAGCAACACCAAGACACTGAGGAGCGAATTGGGAAGAGCTGGTGGGGGCTCATATTTCTTGGCTGTGGAGCTTTGTCTCTTGGAATGTCCGGGGTTTCCGCGTAGAACCCACCAACGTGGGGTCTATGTGGGTTTAAATGCGGGGTATTAAGATTCAATTCAGTCAGTCTAGTCCGCTCTTTGGTTTTTCTATCGAGATTATGATTCCTTAAAAAGAAAGGAGCAAGATACACGCCATCCCTAGGCCTTATCTCTCCCGCATAATTGTTTAACAACCCACGGTGAATAGGTAGAAATTTGTAATGACGGGAGAAGAAAGGAAGGCGGAGGTCAAGTTTATGCAAGTAGATAAATGGATACATATCTACTTTTGCCACACCCAAGAGTTAAACAGGCCACTGTAAAACTACAGCTTTCCACGCATGATGCAGTCTGTGCGTCCTAGAATAGACTTAGCTTTAGAGTTTAACTTTAGCATACCTACATCACCAGGGTTGACCAATAACTGTCAAAAGTAGTTATCTAGGGATGAGGGACAATATCTACCCCCTCACTATACTTGACACGGGCCTCAAGCTCTCTAGCTAGTGGCGGTCATTTTTTGCTTCCAAGCTTGACTTAACCGAGAATTTACCGAGGATGTGTCCCAAAGAGGAAATTGGAAAGAGGGTCATAACCGAAGATCTTGCTGCAACCAGCGGAAACCCCCTCACGCCAATTACGATTTACGAGTGGCACCTACTTTACATCCAGCTGTAAGCATGGCAACAACGCCAAGAGATCTCCTCAGTCCTTCCCCGCGTTCGTCTTGGTCAGGCTGGGTTTCCCTAATTGGGACTGGGAAGTATGAACGCATGATAGATAGTATGTAGTAAGATCAATTGACAAAATTTCAGTATATAATGTCGCCTCCTGTGCGTGCGGTTTCCATGAGCATGAGCACATCTTAGAACCCTGCGGACATTTCTTCTACTTAATTCTTTTTTATACAATACACAACAGTTAGACTAAGATGGCCCTGAGCGACCCCGAAAAAGCATCAACAGAAAATGTGGAAAATGTTACCAACTCTGATACGGGACCCATTACAAGGGGGCCAGTTGACATTGATATAGATGAGGAATATTCCTATGAGGAGCAGAGAAAGATCATTCATCGTGTTGACCGACGATTGATCATTATCTGTGGCTTCGCATACTGCATTAGTTTGATGGACAGAACCAACGTATCTGTTGCTGCTATTACTGGGTGAGAGCCTGCTTCTACACAATGCTAAATATAATTCCCTTGTGGGGATGGGAGAAAAAGCCCCATTGCTAATGCCCTTTCCATGTGCAGAATGATGGAGGACTTGGAGTTGTATATAGGGTTCCGATATGTGAGTTCATCTCTAGTCTAATTTCCTGGTATTTAGGTGGCCTCTGCTAACTAGTGCACAAAGTCAATCATGGTTCTAGTTTTCTTTGCCACCTACATTGTTTTCCAGCCCCTCGCAACCGTCCTCATTCGCAAGATTGGTCCCCGGATATTCATATCTATAATCGTGGTCACATGGGGTGCTTGCCTACTGGTAGATTTCCTTTCCCCGGGACATCCGCAAATGATAAAAAGTATTGAGTATTATACAGGGATTTGCATATTCGCCAAATTGGCAAACATTGGCTGGCCTCCGAGCTTTGTTGGGCGTTCTGGAGTCAGGATTCTTCCCTGGTACTGTGTATCTCTTGTCCACATGGTACTCTCGATGTCAGTAAACACTCCTCTTCAAGCTCATTCTGAATCTGCATAAAGCTAACCGTGTATTCTTGGGTTAGATGAGGTCCAGAAGCGATACTCCTTCTTCTACCTGATTGGATGTGTTGCCTCTGCGCTCTCTGGCATTCTCGCATTTGGCTTTAGCCAAATGAGCCCCCTTCAGGGCTTATCGGGCTGGCAATGGATTTTCATCATGCAAGCACTTGTAAGTAACCATTCAGCATATGCTTTGAGCAACAGGCTTATAGGATGGATAGTTGACATTCATCGTTGGAATTTGTTGTGTGATATTTGTGGTCGACTTCCCTGACAAGGGCCATTTGGCTCGGGGGTTTTTGACTGAGAAAGAATGTCAATTTATTCTTCGTCGTCTAAACCGCGATCGAGCTGATGCCGACCCTGAACCCTTCAGTCTGTACAAATTTCTTCGTCCAGCTTTGGACTTGAAGATCTGGGGTCTTGGCTTGATCTTTTTGTCAGTCTTCCTCTTTTCTTCACATCCACAAACCGTCTTTCTAATAAATGATATTTATTATATATAGCTGCCTCACCACCGTGACATATGCCATTGCCTACTTCCTCCCCATTATCCTGCGAGAAAATATGGGATACAGTGTCGCCGCGGCCCAATGTCTGATTGCGCCACCTTTTGTTCTCGCAGGGATCCTAATGTGGACCACCTCATGGATCGGTGATAAGTATCGGATCCGTGGTCCCATCCTTGTTTTGAACAGTCTGATCACCCTTATCGGACTTCCCATTATGGGATTTGCCAAGAACCCGGCCGTTCGTTTCTTTGGTGTATTCCTCACAACTGCCGGTGCAAACGCCAACATCCCAGCCTCCATGGCATACCAGGCGAACAATATCCGTGGGCAGTGGACTCGCGCCTTTGCAAGTGCCAGTTTAGTTGGCTTAGGTGGTGTGGGTGGCATCGCAGGTAGCTTGGTCTTCCGGTCCCAGGATGCGCCCCAGTATATTCCGGGTATTTGGGCGGCGATTGCGTAAGTTTAACCTCCTCTCAGCTCCGTTGAATATGAGTCTAATTCTGTATCATATACAGTTGTCAGCTTCTTCTGATAGTGCTTGTGGGATTGTTGAGCATTCATTTCTGGATAAGCAATCGCAAGGCGGACCGTGGAGAAAAGATCATTGAAGGATCACCTGAATTCAGATACACACTATGAGCTGAAGAACGGAGGCCAATTGAGCTAGATTTGGATACCGAAGAAGAAGAGTTATTGCTCTCGTGTAAGAGAGATAAAACGTCATCATTAAGCGGCGTAAGCATAGGGGTCTAACAATGAAGGCAATGCAGTCATTTTCGTAGTAGTATATGGTTTCTTAGGGATTAAAATAAATATTACTATTATCACACTATGTATGTGTATCTTGAAGAAGGCTTGAGTCACAAATCTAAACATGTGGAAAATTGGTATACCTATATATCTCTCTCTCTTTGTGTGGGGGATGTGTGTGTGTGTGTGTGTGTGTGTGTGTATGTTTATGAAGAACTTCTCTATATAATTTCTTCATTTTTTAAATTTTCTGCGACTGCATACGAGAGGAATTGATGCAGTTAGAAGAGCAAATTACTATCACCAACTTTTCTGCAAGTTCTTCGCATTGAAGACCTTTTCCAAGTATGTGTAAGTGGAGTCAGCTCTACATCTCAACATCACGAAGGATATTCCACCACCAGAAGATACCCGATATGAATGAAGGAAGATAGGTGTAGCAGGACTGAAAGCCTGACATGGAAATGGGAGCTCGAAGAAGGCATGGAAAGGGAAGCTTGAAAGGTCGGCATCGAGCCAGCACCGGTAGGCTCCGGATATGACGTCAATCGCCACCGGGACAGACATGAAAGAGTATGGACATTCTGCCCGCTTCTTGATATCCTGATTCTGGCAAGAATCAATCTCTGTATCTATGAGACGAAATCTTTGTATCCTAGTCATCTGATTCGTCCATTCGAATATAAGCAAGCTAGCTTTCCTTCCTAATCCAGCCTAGCGTCAGAGTCGTTGTTCGCACCCAACTCTTCTTTACCCAGTTGACTGGCGGGTAGAAAAGAGAGATGAAACGGCTGCCAGCCACAGGTCGTAAGTGGCTAAGGTCAAAAGCCACAGGCAACCTCGCACCTCTCATCTTTCCCCCATATCGAAGCTCAAAAAACCTCTCCTCTTCCAGTGTTTAAAAAAAAGGAAAATCGAACCTAATATATATATATATATCAAGAAGCATTGTCAGCCTACGTATTTGGTTGTAAGACTCTCCCAGTTGTCGGAAAGACGATCCGCTTACTAGGCAAGGTGTCGGTACTGTAAACGGGTTGGGATGGAGCCCAGGAGAAATGGGATTGAAAGGAAGGCAGGAATAGAAAGGGTCCCAAGTCTGATTGCTAGAAAGGTAGATACATGCTGGGTAGATATACCCCTGAATTGGTGGCTGGTTGGTCGGTCACTGAAGGTGCTCGGACTCCAAAACTGACTGTAGTGCCTGGGTTCCACGGCACCCCACTACAGTACAACGGAGGATTTGGAACAGAAGGAATTGACTGAGATGCTTAGGAAAGAGTAAATCTGTTAGGGTTCGGACGAACCCAGATATCACTCGGTAACCACCTCGGTTAAGCCCTAATTGACAACCATAAAAAGGGCCCACCCACGCGCACACTTGATAGTTCCTTAGTGAAACCTCTTCGTACGAA